>SSNR01000135.1:1301922-1346509 GCA_006937965.1 Callopanchax toddi
CCCCCCCCCCCCCCCCCCCAAAATGACGCAAAACAAAAAAGTCTAGCAGTACCTCTGATTTACATGACTTAAATTCATGTTTTTGTTTTGCTTTGATACCAAAATTGGTACAGAGAACCGTGGATTTTCACTGTTATCGGTACCGAATACTGAAACTTTGGTACCGTGAAAACACTAGATGGAGGAGATGACACATGGCCGGGCTGGGGTTTAGAAGGAATAGATGGCTTTCTAGGTTTAGATGAAGGAAATGGTCTTCTAGCGTTTAGATGATGGAGATGGTCCTCTAGCCTTTAGCTGATGGTCTTCTAGCTTTTGGATGGAGGAGATGGTCTTCTATACCAGTGGTTCCCAACCTTTTTTCCAAGGGGCCCCTATTTTACCTGTCAATTTTGGGGGCAACCCATATAAAATATCATATATTTTTGTATGTTGACCATATTCTAACATTGCAATATCCTTTGTTACAACTTAAAACTTACTTTAGTTTATAAAGTTGTTAGTTTATTTTAGGTCTATCCCTGTCTGCTTCTTTCCTCGGTGACGCGCGCACTCACAAGCATGCAGGCCGGTGAGGGGGAAGGAGGGGGGGTCAGGTCTGCAGCGCACTCGAACCCACAGAGAGGAGAGGGTGTCTGTGACTAAACTTTGCTGCGTGTTTGCAGCTTTTAGGAGGACAGACGCCCGAGGAGCCATGGCGGATTGTTTATTTATTTATTAGAAACGTCCTGATCGTCGGTATGATCACGGAGCGGGTCAGGTTTAGCGGCGAGGAGACCATCTCCCGGTTGCCAGTCCATTACTGGTGATGCTGTTGAAAGTTTACTGGATGTAGGACTGTGGCGTATCGCTGACAACTTTAGTTTATCCGACGGGGAGGAGGGCTCTCTGCAGCAGCTGCATGCGTCGCTAGACCAGTGTGTTCATACGTAAGATTCGCACAATGCGCAGTACCGATCGGGTTTCCAGTACAGATCGCTAGTTATTTTTCATTTTTTATTGACTCAATAATTATTACAAAATTGTAAAGACTTCGTTATGTTACACAAACATGAAATAAATGCATGCTATTTAATACTAAGGTCCGAATAAATTAATTTGGTAAACTTTAATTTAAAAATATAATAAATACATTTTTAACCCCTCAAAGTGGAGAGGTCCTGGCGACCCCCTGAGAGGCTTTGGCGACCCCTAGTGGGGGTCGCGACCCCCAGGTTGGGAATCACCGTTCTATAAAGTAGTCTAGTAAACTAGACGTCAGTTCTGCTCTGCAGACTTTGCTCTTGCCACACTCCATTGGAATCTTTGCAGCCCACTGATTATTCCGGTCAGTCTTGTACCGGGCCAATCACAGCGTTCTACTGGTTTGGTGGGCGGGATCAGCCCATGACGGCAGAGCTTCCACTTTGGAATTAAACAACATGGCAGCAGCTCAGGAACTGCGTTCGTTTGAAACGGCTTCGTCATCGACTTACAATTTAGATATGGGCTTTTCTTTAAGACGTGAACAGATAGAGGCACTTACCGGTAAGTCTTTTGTTTTAAAAAAGGATGTACTGGCTGTTTTGCTGACGGGATACGGTAAAAGTTTAATTTACCAGCTGGTTCCGGTCGTTGCTAAACGGCTCTGATTGGTCCTAACGCTATCCAATAGCATGTGAAGACAGTTTGATTGACAACCGTTGATCCCGTCCCTATGAATGAGTTGTTTCAATGCATCATGGTTAGGTTTTCTAGCCTTTACCTTTAACGTGCTGGTCATTAATCATCTTTCTAATCTCCTGAGACCTTCTGTCCTCAGCTCTCTGTGGTCCATGTTTAGTGTGGTTCACACCCTGATACCAAACAGCACTGTGACAACCTCTCAGCCTTTAAACAGGCAGATTGACTGGTTACAGACTGAAAACAACCGAGATGCTGATTACAGGACACACCTTAGTTTAACATTAGTTTACATAATTTCAAGGATTCTATCCTTTTAGTCCAGACTAGTTTCATTACCGTAGTTTCTTATTAAACTCTTCTGTTGAACCATAATTCTAAAGCAACGCTCAGTAAACTTTTATTAGGACTTTTGTCAGCTGAAACTTATTTCAGAGACCACTCTGGGGTTTTTCCTTCTTTGATGAATTGATACCAACAATCTTATCCACTTCTACAATGCACACAGCTTATATACTGCTTTAAATAAAACATATGGACAGACTGCCACACACAACCACTTTAAAAGCTGCTCACCTTATCTTTGAGAAGAATCTCATACGTTGTGAGAAGGATGTTAAATTTCAGTCTCTTGCTGTGAACATGCATCCACTCATGTGTTCTGATCTATTAAGTAAAAACACCCACTTTCAGTTCCAAAATGAATGAAAAACAGTTATCAATCCAGTATCTAGAGCGTGTCATCTCATTTATAAAAGGTTACCATCTGCTGTGCATGTCTGAGTCATCATACCATATTCCTGCTGCTGATGTCTCCCAAGTAGACCACAACATTCATTAGTGGGGCCCAAAGGAGGATTTCCCTCTGCCAGGATGTCAGTGTAGAGAGAGGCACTACCAGCAGGAATGGGCCATACAGCTGGTGCTCATGAAACAAGTAGTTGAGGAAAGAGATGGTCTGGATGGTCTTCCCAAGACCCATCTCATCAGCAAGGATACAACTGTTCCCTCTGTGAAACAGAAGAGCAGAGAAAAACTATAGCAATAGTCTCAATGATTACAAGCATTCATTCACTCATTCGTCATCTAATCACTTCATTCTGTGAAGTCACAGGGAGCTGGTGCTTATCTCCAGAAGTCACTGGTCAAAAGGTGGGGGGGCACCCTGGAAGGTCTCCAGTTCTTCTCAGTGTTTATAAAAACAGCCATGGAAAAAAATAACCCTCCCTCTTTTAATTACAGGACATGATAAAACTATCTGATTTTTACCAGGTTCTCAAATTATTTCAATCTAACCTGAAGTGAACAAAACCCACAACAGATTCTATCATGTCATCTTCAATAAGTAGCAGCTAGTTAGAAAGTGACAGAAAGACAGGAACAAAGTGAAGTGTTGAGGTTTTGACTCCAGATCATGAAGGACAAAATGTATTGATTCTAGCATAGTCACATTAATCAGGATGACTGACAAAGTCATGTTTAAAAGATGTTTCTAGGGATGTCCCGATATTGATATCGATATCGGAATATCGGATATCGGCTCCAAAAACTACAATATAGGATTATATCAGACTTCATCAAAAATCTCCGATATCAGCAGTCTGTATTAAAAGCAGGAATTGTAGTCATCCTTTTAGTTAACCAACTATTATTTGTTTTTGGCTTGTTATTAAAGTTATGTTTATTTTGTTTGTAATGTTTTTTATGGTCACTAAGAGCAATGATCTCATTCTTTTGGGCAGTGTATGAAACTGAACACTCAAATTGAAGCAGTTGGTAATTTTTTCTTATGTCTTTTTCTTATGTATTATATCGGATTGATATCGGTATCGGTCAATACTGAAGGCTGCAATATCGGTATCGTATCGGAAGTGAAAAAGTTGTATCGGGACCTCTCTAGTTTCCACCAGTCCATTTCATATGTGACACACACTATGCCTGATCATGGTGGTTCATGGAACCCAAACTAAATTTTGTGATCATCAAACAATTTCTTAAAATCTGTAAAGGAGTGGCAGTAAATGACATATATAACAATGAATAAGAGTTCTCTCGCAAATCAGTTGGACCAGCCTGAAGCTCTGATGAGGATCCTGCCAGAATATCATGTGTTTCACTGAGATGTGGCTGCAGGATCAGATCCCGACTCCAACGTCTCTCTGCTCGGCTTTCAGATGATACCGGCAGACAGAGATTTGAAGAGGAGCAGAAAAAGCAAAGGAGGTGGATTAGCAGTGCTGGTCAACAACAGATGGTGTAATCCAGGACCTGCTGCTGTGGAATATCACCTCTGAAGACCAGATATTAAACTGAAACTAGATGTTTCGCCCCTTTGAGTGGTTAAAATGTTATCATTAATCTCTAATTATTTCACAAAAAACCCAATGAACTGATGGCTTTTCTTCCACATAAAGACCTTTAAACAACATTAAGATCATTCAGACATACTTGCTCCAGGAGTGGGCCATCCAGTTTAAACCGTCCAGCTGGTAGTCTCTGAGCTCCAGTCCATCACTTCCTATGTATGATGGCTGCTTCTTCATGGGAACAAACCTGGGTCTCTGTTTCAACAGCTGACAGAAACACAGTAGAAAAGGTCAAAGTTCAAGTCAAAAATCAGTTCAGTTTAAAACCTAGCCTTATAAAAGTGACTCTGGGTTCTTATACTCTTCTGCTCAAATCAAATTCAAGCACTTTAAAGGTGAGTTTTTCAAGATTTTCAACTAGTGACTACACATGAACAGTATATTTATACTTGAATGTTTATTTCACTTTGTTGCCTCATAAAACTAAAGGTTTTTAGGCTACAACCAGTTTCAGCTACAGTTTTTGTTAGAGATGCATGACTCTGACTCCAGTTTCTGATTATTGTTCAGTTGTGACCTTTACTTTATCTAAAAGAACCATAAATAACACAATACTTTCTCAAACATTTCTGATCAACTTAAAAATGTTTGATTCTGGAAGTAAAAATGTTTATATCTCCTTGCATGAACTGGAGCTTAGTGATGAGTTCATGGACTGAAAACATTAACAGGATTTTTGAGTTCCAGATTGGACAACCAGTGTTGCAGCCACCACCAATCAAGGATTGGACATTTTTTTGGTGCATCTCTAGTTTCAAGAACTTTATTAAAAATTCAAGCACCTGTAAGAACCCTTCAAATGTGTGTGCAGCTTGTTCAGATAATGTAACCACTAAAACCTAAATCAAGAAGTAACAACAAATTCCTATTTATTTTATATTAACTACATTACTAATGAAAGGGGTAACAAACACTTCAGTCAACAGAAATACCAAACTGTTTTTATTTCAAACAATATTAAGAATTTTAAGTTAAATGTTTTAGTCATTTAGTGTTTAATTTATTCTGTTTAATGATGCAGTCACAAGGTTCTTACACTTCTGCCAAAATGAAACTCAAGCACATTCAAGGTGAGTTTTGAAGATTTTCCAGCACCTCTCACACTGGTAATGATAAAGAACAGTGCATATTTACTAACAATGATAACTTCACTTCCTTGTCTCATAAAAAGTAAGTGTTTTTGTTTTAAAAAAGTGTTTTTAGGTCCAGTTTCAAACAGTACTGCACAGATTCAAGAGGGCTGAAACTGATAGTGATTTTTGAGCAGCTCTGACCTGCCAATAATTATTTTTGTCATATTTGAAGTTATCTCAAAGCTACATACATTTATTATTCATTTGAAAATTATGATTCTAGAAGTAAAACCTCTGTTTGCATGAATTTGTGCTGAGTGAGTTCACAGACCTGGAACATGTTTATTGCTGCTTAGTGATGGTGCGTCCACTGACAGAAATAAATAAATCTGATTGGCCGATCACAGATCAAGCTGAATATTGTCAGATTCTGATCACCAGCTGACTTTTTCTCTGGTTTCACATTTTATTCAAAATGCAAAATTCCATGTTAAAACTCGGGGATTTACAAGGATTTCAAGCTCCTGAAAGAACCCAGCAGTCAAGATGTTTAAACATTAAACAACAGGTTTAAACATGAGTTTAAGTGGTATTTATTGTCCTGGTACATCTATAGATTTGGTTTAGGGACACTAGAGCTGCTAGAAGAAAAGTTTCTGAAACAATTTATTAACTTTTTTGTTTAATTGAACAAATCCATCCTAGAGTATCAGTATGAAGTCTTAATATATTATTGTACCTCTGTCTGAGAGAAACAAAAAGTTACCTTGAAATCCCTGGATGGAATAGTTTTAGACTGATTTCTGCTCATGTAGTCATCAATGCGCTTCTGGAACTTTTTGGCAATCAGAGCACCATCTTCCCAGCTACATTCTGAATATGGCAAACCCTGCCACTTGCAAAGGTAGTCTGGGTAACCAGCAGCTGACTTCTGATTTGAATGTCCTGCTCAGAAAAATCAAACGTTAACATGTTCCACAAATACAGTGTTATGAAATACACTCAGAGTACACTGTACAATCAACCGTACCTATGATCCGCTCTACAAGCTGATACTGAGAGTGCAGGTCACTTATCAGTTCTTCTTGACAACTGACATATTCAATGTCTTCCGGTGAAGCTGTCTGTAGCCTGTAGAAATGGGTAAAATTCATTAGAAAGCCAGAAATGGAATGGAGGTCATTATCTTAACTAGGGGTGCAACTGATCAGAAAGCTCACGGATCGGATCGGTTCACGGTTTTGAGTCACGGTTCGGATCAATTTTCGGATCAGCATAATGAAAAAGAAAAGACAAAAAACCTTGCTCTCTCATTATTTTCTAAAACACTGAGCAACTTTTTTATGCTCAATCCTCATAAATACAAACTGCGTTTAACTCAAGATGTCAATCTGATGCTTCAATAAAGTTTTGAATCATATTAAAACAAATTAATGGGGGAGATAGACTCATATGCGCACCTCAGGGTCACAGACCTGCTTCTGTCAAACTAGCGATCACAGCTGGGGGGCGGACGGGCGTGACGCACGAGGCGCTGCCTTGTGGCTCCTGGTTATTAACGTTTATTAGCTCGTATAAAAGCCCAACATAACGCTATCTTAGACACAAATAGGTGAATCTAGTTTGTCTATCAGAAAGATTCCAGCTGATGGAGAGAGAGACGGAGGAATCAGAGGCAGAGCGCGCGCACACGCGCGCAGCAGAGACTGGATATTGATCAGCGATCCTTCGTTCTGGTGTACTAAAACGGCTGAAGCCAACAGAGTGAACCTCTATACGTGATGCAAAATTAACGCCTTTCTCAGAGGGGAATTATCTGCAGATTCAGAGCGCGTGAGCACAGAACGCCGGGGATTATTTAGCGACGCACGCGCTCTACATGAACCGCGAACCACGTGCGTTCCGAACCGTAGAGGGTGATCCGTACGAACCACGGATCGATGATGATCCGTTGCACCCCTAATCTTAACACTGCTACCCAGAACGCCTCGCAATTATGGGTGCAAGATTTAGTTAGCACATTTTCTATGTTAACACACCTCGATCAGAGTGATCTAAAGAGCTTGGAAAAGAATCAGAACCTCCTCATCTGATTTCTGACTTTACTCAAAATGTGTAAACTTGCAACTGATATTTGAAAACTCTCGAGGATATTTGGGTCTGTCTATCAGTAAGGACCACAACCCCCCCCACTGGTCACATCACTCAATTTGGGCGGAGTCTCTAGAATCAGGAAGAAGGCCTCTGACTGAAGCGCTACTCATGGTTAATCAGGTCAGGAGACACTGCTGCAGATTGGTGGCTAATTTTCAGGTATTTAAATAAACTCTTGCTCTATAAAGTCATCCTGATGCATTAGAACTCTATGTTTTCTGTTTGTAAACCTCTACAATTAAGCATGAGACTGTTGATGGTGTTTGAACCAACCAAGAATGTGAATTACTATTCTACTCTACGTGCTGCTGCAGGAACATAAACACAAACAGTCTCACTCAAAACTGTAGAGATTTACTAATAGGCAATATAATGTTGTAACCATCAGTGTGACGTTTGAGCATGAGTTGTTTTAAATACCAGACAATGAGCTGCTAATCTGGCACCAATCTGCAGCAGTGTCTCTCCTGCTCTGACCAGCCACGACTGTTGCTCCGATCAGAGGACTCCTTCCTGTTTCTTGAAACTTTGCCCACTTTGAGTGGGGTCACTGGTGTGTATGGTCTTTACTGTTGATGAATAAATGATAGAACGCCTCTTCAAAATCAGCCAAACATCCCGTACATGACCCTTGCTTCACTCATGGGGAACAGGGATGTTCTGTCCTTCAGGTGGAACAGGGATGTTCTGCTGCTACCAAATCATTCTGACTGTGCTGGAAGAGACCAGACCCTTCACATGAGGCATCTGATTTTACCCAACTATACCACTAATAAGTAATAGATAATGCTTGTGTAGAAGTAACTAACAGCTGTTGAAAAGAGAGCCGTCTGTTTAGCGTAGAGGAGGTCATGACCACTGATGTGACTGTCATACAACACTGCTGTATGGAGAGAAAATAAACCTAATACATCTGTGCATGTGTAGTACTTCATTTGTAAACTGTGTAAAAGCATATGTCAGTACCCCTTAGTTAAAAACATAGGCCTACATATAGTTTTAATATTCTAAAACTGTTTATATAGACATGTAAGCATTTATGACCTGTATATAAGGGGAACTGGGATACTCATTTTTCAACAGAAAAACTTTGTTGCCACTTTGTCACAAGTATTTAGGTTATAACATTAGACTCAGAAGAAAAATCAGATGACCCAGCTTTCACCCAGCATTTAAACGCACCCTGTAAGCGTGAATCTGTGAAACTCCTAGAAGCATGGATTGAGTCTCAAAGCACTTGTAAACTGATCTATGTGTAATGTAGTTTTGTCCGTGTGTACAAGGCGATTTGTGCACACATATCGCCTTGTCCGTGTGTACAAGGCGATTTGTGCACACATATTTAATGATTTGTATGTTTAGGAGCCTTTTTGAATTCGTAATTATCACATTTGTGAAGTTGAAGTTAAAAAAAAGTCAAAACTTAATTTTTGTGTAATTTGTAAATGTGTAAATGTATTTTGTATTCGCAATTTCTTGGTATTTATGTGCACATTTGAAGTTTGTGAATTGTAAGTACTTAAATTAAGCACAAAATGTTTTTTAGTTTACAAATCATGTCTTACACATACAAGTACCCAAAGCTACACACAACCAGGTTTGCACAGTTTACAGATCACATTTGACACATGCACTGATGTATTGAGTTGATTTTCACCCCATATCACTGTCTCCAAACCTTTGACAGGGACTGTATTTGTGATGGTCAACTTTCCTTAGTGGACAAAAACAGTTTCTGTCAGGGTGAAAATCTGGAACGCTGCAATTGAATAAGGTAAAAAAAAAAATTTCAATAAAACATTACCATTTTTTTTTCTCTTGTTCCTTCTTCTTAAAATTGTCCAATTTCTTCATGCCTCTGACATTTTGTAGCTTCAGTGTCTCCTCCGTCTCCCAAGTATTGTGGATGTGGGCCCAATTCTTCCACTTTATGAAATACTGGACCTCACCAGCCTCTTTATTGGGATCAAAGTTGCCGTTGGGGTCTCCATCTGCTTCTATAGCATATACGGTGGTTGCACTCCCTATTGCTTTTATGAGAAAACAAAAAAGTTACACATGCAAAATGTTCCTCATTTGTGTAGAAACTAAATGTGCTCTTTTGGTAAAACGATAAAGACAATAGAGCCAATCAGACATACCTCAGCTCTACCTCAACGCCACAGCAACTATTTAATTTTCATAGTGATGTCTAAACTCGACACCTAGCTTAACTCTAGTTAAAGCTATGACTTAATGAGGGAAAATTACATTAACAGTCAGGTACTTAGTGCTCCTTACCTTTTTTCCTTCCTTTCCTGCAGTCCATTACTCTTTCAATTGTTTCAAACTCATCTTCCTCAGGCAGGAGGACATCTTCACCCAAAACCTCCACCAAATCGTCAGAGTCCGTCTTGACCTCCTCATCCTCCTTGTAGCTAATGTTGACAGTGGCCTGCCGTCGTGGACCAGCAGATGCCATCTTTGCAAAGTTATTCTCGTCCTCAGAAGAAGAACACTTCTGGGTTTTCTTTCTCGGAATGATACTTTTCTTCCCATTCCGAGAATTCATCCTGATATCATACAAAACAATGATTACATCAAAAAGATGGAAAAATATTGATTGAACTAATACTTGATGCTTTTAAGAATTTTTAAAAAGTATTTGCAACTCAGTTTATGAACTTTGTTGGGTCTCTAAATATGACGAGCTGGTGTTTCTACATCCTGCTTGAAAAAAAGTGTTTAAAACTATTTCGTGCTGCCTGACTTATGATTATTAGTCAAAGCTACAGTCCGGAGCATATGAGCGAGAGAGAACTTTTTGAAACCAACGTACCAAGGCCCATGCCAAAACATCCCTTCTCCCCCCTCCTGCTCCCTCTAACCCCACCTCTACAATTGTGCACACATGTCACTCCAGTCTCTAATGCGTTTTTTGGCAAGTTTAGTCACTGGACTTTTCTTTGTTTTTCTTTCTGAAGTGATGTAGTCCTCGGAATCCAGGGAATGGCTAACTTTTTAGCAGAAGTTTGTTCCAACTTCTTCATGACCGCACTCTTCTGGTATGGAGACTGTAAACAGGAAGACATGCAGCCCCACCTTTACATGTTTGCATGATACGCATGCACGTTGATTGACAGCCAGCAATGCAGAAAGTGAATGCCTTAAAAATGTGCTGGTCAGTGTGAATTCAAAGGGGTCTTTGGGAGGAAGGAGGGACTTCAGAAGAAAAACAAATGTTGTGGAACTCTACCCACAGATCATAATTTAGAACTGAGCTATCATTTGAAACATTTATAAAACTTTGATACATTAAATACTCCAGACTGTAGCTTTAAGGAGCTTGAACATCAGAAGCAGAAAAGCTGCTGCTGTACTCTAAAGTCCATTCATTTGTTTTAAAAGCTCTATGCAAAAACAGATTTGTGCTGAGTTGAGCAAAGCATCAGTGCTAGGGATGCTCCGATTGATCGGCCACCGATAAAAATCGGTCGATGTTCGTGAAAAATACGTCATCGGTAAATTCCAATATTCTCCTCTCCACGCCGATTATACCAGCCGATCAATAGCTCCTAAACCAGACGTCATAGGCGCACAGAAAATCTGCGGCGCTACCGCGAGTTCATTGTGCAGCCGAGACTCGCCGTCCCCAGAACAGACCGCTCCATTTATAGTTGGTTCAGACTCGGAGCTCAGTCCTGGAGGAGACATCGGGCGGTGAGTCCTGCTGCCTCGGTCAGCTGCGCCTCCTCCTGCAGCTGCAGAGAGTCTGTTGCTGCCGCTTCAGCACACTGCGCAGCGCAACACCTCGCGTCGGGAAACTGAGATAATTCTTTAAACTGGTATAAAAAAACAATAATTTAAATATTAATGACAGAGTTGGAAAAGAGCTCGCTGATCATGCACCGGGAGGAGAAGATAAAGCCGTGCCACGTGTCATGGCGCATGTGGAGAGGAGAGAGCAGCGTGCAGTGCAGGTGGATCAAACAGGTAGAGGGAGGAGAAGCTGAGAGCAGGTAGACTCATAGGTAATGATCAGAACATTGTCTGTAATTAGTTCGTTCTTTCTGGGCATAAAATGGACCAGAGGGTAAAAACAATGTCGACTTTTCTGCGTCTCAATAGAAGAAAAAAACTATTTTTCTCAAAACGTTATTTCAACCACAAACTAATTAATGGGGATCTTGTGCACAAGAATATATGTTTAATTATTTAAATATATATAAAAATAATAGATTTCTATTAATAAAAGTAATAGATATCTGATTAAAATGATAGATTTCTATATGGATTAAAATAATAGATTTCTATAAGGATTGGAAATATTTATCTATAAATAATAGATTTCTATATGGATGGATGATGTCTACATGGTACCTTCAAGATTTTGTATTTTTTCATCTTTGAAAAGTCAGTAAAAACCTGTTTTTGTCCAAATGAAGGAGATTTATGGTTCAATTTCTACAGATCAAGTAGCCATTAGCCCTCATCATCACTACAATGTGAAATTTACAGTCAATCAATGTGATCGGTATCAGTGATCGGCAGCAAAAAACGTGATCGGAGCATCCCTAGTCAAAATATAACACATCTGATGTTTAGTTTTTGGATATTTGTATTTATTTGGCACACCTTGCATTAAATACTGTGTTTGTCTTTCTTTTATTTAATGAGGGCTACCACGCTTATATCGATATCGGTTTATATCGGTATCGGAAATTAAGAGTTAGACAATATCGGATATCGGTAAAAAAGCCAATATCGAGCATCCCTAATCAGTGCAGCACACAGCACACCGCCAGCAAGTATTAGGTAAGGTGGGTGAAGTGTCTTGCCCAAGGACATGATGACAAAGTGACCTGGCAGGAGCTGTGATCAAACCAACAACCCAGATAAGGTTCTACCTCCTAAACTACTGCCGCCTAGCGGACAGCAGTGTGAAGGTTTGGGATAACTTTTTAAAGACACGACACATTTGAGTCAATACGCTGAGTTTTCAGAGGGAAAGACTTCTACATTTGTTATTAATATTCTTTGCCAGACTTTGTCTACTTAGACTACTGAAACTTTCTGAATTCATAAACATTTGTGTATTACAGGAGATTAGGTAAAACTTATGATATCCTTGAGACACAACAAGCTGTCACAAGGAAAGTTAACCTGCATCTTTTTTCTCCATGTAAAAAGACAAACAATTTAAGGGGTGTGACAAAACAGCAGGTGCCAGCCACTGAAAAGCTGCACTGCTATGGTTCATTTAGACTCCTGTTCTAGCCAATTCTTTGGTAAACTATAGAAAGTCAGTTTTGGTTTGACTCCTTTATGATCTGAACAGCTTATTGTTGTTCAGCATGAAAATGATTTGGCTGATTTTAACACAGGATGTTATATTATTTACGAGAATCACAAAAGACGATGAACAGACAACAAAAAATGCTTTATATCCAGTGACAGGTGAACACAAATCACATGGTTTATAACCCCAGCAACAGTTTATAAGGAAATGTTCACTTACTTAGTTGGAGGCTTTCTGTTTTTGATTTTAAGACTGGGCTCATAGTCTGATGTTGTTTCATTACTGTTATCTTCTGCTGATGAATCTGATGCAGAATCACTCCCTGAACCAGAGCCTGATCCAGAGTCCGAGGAGCCTGATTTTCTTCTCTTTTTAGATCCACTCGATGTTTCAGATTCATCACTACTGGAGGAGTCCTACAAACAGTTAGCACAAAGACAAGAGTCACCAGACATTTAGATTAAACTGACTATATCTTCAACTGGTAATTAGATGGGCAAAAAGTCATTAAAAATATACCAATACACAAAGTTCATCTTAAAGGTGCTTATTTTCATGACTTGTTATGCAACTATATAATCAAATGAAACAGATGATCATATAATTGTTATGTTAAAGGGGTACCTTTAAGTTTTATGTGCACTTAATAAAAGCCTTTCAAGTTGCCTTTAACATTTGTTTTAATTTAGAGGATTTAAGAGGAGTGTGTGGCTTTCAAAACATGCAAAGTAAAAATGTGTTTTAATTTTGGAAATCAGCATTATAATGACATAAAGATGTACAGAACAGTTAAGTACTTTAAAAAGTGGTAACATCTAAAAATAATGGAGAATTATAGTTTGATTTAAGCAGAGTCATCAAATGATGTTTAGGAGAGTGAGTAAGTAAGTAAAGTTGTGCACATCATTTTTTCATTGAGGTACTCAAGGGAGAACCTGGCGCTGACGTCTGGTCTGCACCACTTCTCCGTGAGTTTGACTCCGGGGGTGGGGGTGGGGCATGCCAGCAGTGCAGCGCATGTGTCAAGCTTCAGGGGCCATGTGAGCGCTCCTTTACAACGCAACACAACAAGATGTGAAACTAGTCTGTCTGATTTTGGGCTGCGCGATTGGGACTGTGAAAGCACCGGTCCGCAAAGGAGTGTTCAGGAAGAGGGATCTGGTACGCACGCATGATATCTGGTGTGCATAAGCACTGGCGAACCAGATATGCACACCTGTTTATATTATAGTACCTGTCACAGAAAAAAAAATATCACAAATGCTTCAAAGAGGCATAAATAAGTCATCGCCATCAGCCTCGTTCAACTTTGGTTAATGATTGTGACGAGTTTAAACATTTCTATTTTGAAAATATGTTGTTTTTCTTTTTATGTTTTGAGTTTGTTAGTTCTTTTTCTCTTGTTTTCACACAAATTCAAGTAATTCTTACTCATCACAACATGAAGCCAAAAAAATTTCACTGTCAAGGTGTTTGGCTGATTCTAACAGCGTTCTATCAGGTATTATTGTGCTGTAAGGACCACACCCACTGGTGACTTTTAATTTGTTTTGGCCAAACGTCTGATTTACTACGCACTGTACTGGTTTTACTGAACCGCACTGCTGGCTACTCGGCTCCCGTAGATTTTACTGACGGGGAATTCAATGCGCCTCAAAAAAACGAGGACATAGCAGATAAACTATGGAATGATCCACCAATTAAACGCGGAGTCATTGCTGTTAGATCAGTCAGTTGTGTCCGATGCACGCTGAAGCTACCGCCACCGGCGGCGCAGTCAGATCCTACACGTCATCCAGTTCAGATCAGTTCGGATACCGACTGGCCGACCCAACAGAGAAAGTGTTACTCAATAAAATAAAATCTGTGTTTGCTTTTTCTGTCATATGGACTGCAACTATAGAGAAAGAGACGAGTAGAGAGCTGAACCAGCTCACTTTGTTTTAGTTTCAAGCGTTAGCAGCTGTTAGCTTTCCTCTCGGGTACAACAATATACATATATCATTTTCCATCGTAAACATTTAAGAAACAATATCTAAATGTTTTTTTATGGATGGGGAATTCATCTTGAATTACTTCTATGTGATCATTTTTATAGCTCCTACAGTAGAATTATCTCAATCACTAAACTGTGGCTTATTTCAATAAAAGAGGTCTGGAACAAGTAGTATATTATTTGGGACAGGATATTTATTTTTACTGTTGCACTGCTCAAAGCCTGTCTATAATAGCTATACAAGTTTACCACGTTAGTAATGGTTAACTGTTTGTTGTGCTACAGACATATTTTGAGCTTTATTAATCAGCATTTTGTGAAAAAGACATGATGTCTTTTTGAGAATGCTTGAAGCACAGTCACCAGGTGTGTGGCGTGTGTGTGACTGGCTGAAATGCACATCCTTAGCTAGTTTCTAGTTAAACAGCTGAGAAGCGAGACACAAACCTCATCAGAGCCACTATTTGAAGACCCTTGTCTCTGTTGCTGTTGTTTCCTGAGCATAGCAGATCGTTGCACTGCCAGTATGCTGGGGTTGGACTTCCAGAACTGCAATCAATCAATCAATATATAAACAAGTGAGTCAAAATTCTTCAAGCAGAACTTCAAAAAGGTAACAAAACATAAGACTGCTGAGGTAATTCCTAAAGCATGACGCAAATAAAGTTTCAATTTACTGTTAGCTGTGAAAAACAATCATGTTTTATGTTTAACCATAGATAACCGAAATTATACATGATGGAAAATACTGAGGTAAAGAAATAATGGAAAAAACTAAATAAAATCTCATTTAAATGAACCTTTACCACAGTTAGGATTGAATCCTCTTGATTTTTACATGTTTTATTTCATTAGTATATCTTATCTGCACTGCTGTTGGAGATGGATCTTAAACACAAGTCAAAGATCAGTCAAGAACTAAATGAAAAATTCAAATATACTTGATTTAGACTTGACCCAAAATGGGCGGAGTCTCTAGAAACAGGAAGGAGTCCTCTGACGTGAGCAACAATCACAGCTAGTCAAACGTATAAATACGTATAAATCAAACATATTATTATTATTATTATTATTATTAGTCAGTTTGGGCTGCTGCAGATCACTGACAAATTAGTGCCTAATTTTGACGTAATTAAAACAAAGTGCCTTTACAGTTTAGCAGGAAACCGTTTACTTTAACCAAACGTCTGAATTACTATGCCATGGTAGGTGGCACTGCAGCAGCATCAACACCATAAACTAAACTAGTGGTGTCCAAAGTTGGTCCTCAGGGACCGGTATCCAGCATGTTTTAGTTCCTTCCTTGCTGGTTAGGGTTTAACTCTAACCCTTGGATTCAGTGGATGCCCTGTTGGCCTTTTTTTTGTGTGTGTGTTGCATCTGTGCTGGGCAAAAAAACTCATGGATCAGATCATGGATTTGAGTCAAAGAGATCAGATAATTTTTCAGATCAGCAGAAATAAAAATAAAAGACTAATAACTTAGCTCTATTTAATTTTTTAGAACACTGCAACATTTTTCTGCTCAATCCTCATTAAAGCTGCATTCTGGAGGATTTCATCAAGAGAGCAGTTTTTGAATCTAGCGTCCAAAGGCTCCTCCTCAAAACATCTCGACACACGCGCGTCCAGTCGCGTGTGCGCGCGTGCACGCAGCACATATACGTTGCGGGCATGAACTGTACAGCTCAATGTGTAGGGTTTAATCACTCACAGTTCACAACTCTTATTCCAACAATACTACGAGGGTCTGATGAGCCCTCTCTGTCCCTGCTGCTTCTGATATTAGCTCTGTTAGAAGCGAGCTGCTGCTGGACTCTGAAGCTGAACTTGACTCGGCCCTGGATGAACTTTCTGACCAAAATAAACGCGTAATCCTGTCAAGTCTTGCCATTCTGTGAGGTGAAAGGTTTAAAAATAAAAATAAATCCATCTTTAGCTGGAGAATGGGTAGGTTTTTAGTAGAAATGAGCCGTGAGGCTGAGACGCAAACAGAGAAACACACGGAGTGACCTGTACGACAGCGCCCCCTACTGGTACAGGTTTGGTCGATGCGCGTGCATGTTGAGAGAATGCAGACATTTGAATTTGATTGGCTAAAAAATGTCGGCGGCAAGAAATAATGGAAAGGGGTCTCTAGGAGGAAGGAGGGTCTTCATCAGAATGACAGATGTTGTGGAACTCAACCCATAGATCATAGTTTAGACCTGAAATATCATTTAAAACATTTAGAAAACTTTGATACAGAGAAAAATGCTCCAGAGAGCCGCTTTAAATACAAGCAACATTTAACTCAAGAGGTCAATCTGATGCTTAAATAAAACTTTTAATCAAATTAAATGGTGAAAAGCCTTCTATGCTCCTCTCACGGGTCTGACAGAGCAATGCCCGAGTTTCTTCTGCACTGCAGTCTCACAGCTGCAGCAGGTGAGTGGTGTGACTATGGAAATGCTGCTCTGTGGCTCCTGACTGAACACCTGTTATAATATTAATGTTCATAGCTCAACACAACAACGTTATCTTAGACAGAAATATGAGTATGGTTTCCCCATCAGATAAATCAGCTGACAGGCATGGAGGATCAGCCGCTCCACGTGCACGCATCAGAGAAGTGATCAGATTAGGGCTGCCACAATTAGTCGATTAGTCACGATTATGTCAACTATTAAAATCGTCAACGACGAATTTAGTAGTCGACGCATCGTTTATTTTTTAAGCTGTTTTTTACTGCCTTGTCTGCCTTTCTGTCATCCTGCCCCTTTCTGAGCAGCCAGAACCTGGAGCAAAATGTTTTTTCTTGCATCCAGGGTCTTGCAGACAGGGTCACCTGTCGTTGTGTTCTCGGGTCAGATGCTTCACTCACATCACCTTTTGGTGGTGATCAGAGGGTCTGGTTTCCTCTCTTCTGTGGCTATAATGTAGCTTCCTGCCACCAGCATGTAAATGACTGTAAAGAGCTGTGTAGTCCATGACTTAGAAAAATTATAGAAGTATACACACATTTACATACTATTTGTTTTATACAGACTTTGAAAGACCGAAGAACAGAGGGAGAATTTTTATTTTTTTATACTTTAAAGTGCCTGTGACTCCATATTTAAATCACTTTATATTAAACAGATGTAATCTTTGATGCCTCTAGATCAGCGTTGCACCATTATAACTCAAAATACGCTGTAATTATTTCCTAACGAGCAACTCAGAGATCAGAAGAATGCACCGCCTTCCGGTTCTGCTGGGATTCTCCTAATTTGGCAGCCTGGCACTTCTGCTGCAGCAGGGGGCAGTGCCGTTGCGTGAAAGAGAAACGAAACTTAAACTAAACACTACACGGTCTATGGGCAATGGCGGCGGCACTGCCTCGCTCCAGTTGTCGTGAACGTGCATGTGGGAGGAGAATTTACCATATAAGCAAGTCCGGATCACTATGACCTCATAGCGGGCTGGAGTGAAAAAAACTGTTTGAAACCTGGGTCTGAAATCTGGAAGAGCTTCTCACTGGCTGTACTAGGAGACAGATGGACGCCGTTTTTTGCTCTTTCTGGCAGGTTTAAGGTGAGAACTCAACGTTGCAACATGATAGATAAGTCAGAAAACATGGAAACTGATGTCATGGGACCTTTAAGACTGAACACCAAACAAAATTATTTCATGCAGGTGCATTAAACTGTACCTTTTATGTCCAATGTACGCATGATCCAATTAGTCGACTAATCGTAACAATAACTGGTGATCGTTTGTGGCAGCCCTTGATCAGATATTGATCAGACAGTGATCCTTTGTTCTGGTCATTTAAATAGACTCAGTCCGATAGAGAGAACGTGATATGTGATGACAAAATGAACACCTTTCTCAGAGGAAAATTATTTATCAGCAGATTCAGAGCGCAAGCACTGGTTGTCGGCTCAGGAAGGATTTAAACGCGTGAGCGCTGCTGGATCCGCGAACCATGTCCCGAACCATAGAGGGCGATCTGTACTGCTCACGGACCAATAGTGACCCATTGCACCCCTCCTGGGCATGTGTGAGTGGCGTGCGTGGGTCGGATGTACTGTGATTGTGTGTTTTGAAGCGAGCGTCAAAGGAGCTGTGCGTAATGGCGCGGTACCACGTGCGTTGGAGATGCTGTGAGTGTGTGTGTCGGAGCAGGGCTGTACGTTAACTTTTTTAGCTCATAGCACTGGTGCTACAAAGGTTGCAGGTTTTGTAGCACAGAACAAAAAGTTGTAGCACCAGCATAAAAATTCAGCTACAATCTCTAAAGCCAAAATTAGTACCCATCGTTTTAACACACTGAGAAAGTGCTAATTGTGAAAACACAATAACAAGAAATATCTTCAAACATGTTTAAATGTCAATGTAATTTCAAGAAGAACATTTATTCATTCAAATTAGTGTAGATTTTTTTCAAAGTGCGAGTGTGAGCTGAGAAATGTGTGCACAAAACCACAAAAACAGATGTTTTCAGCTGTTATAATCTTTGATTTATTAATAAAATGCAGAAACTGTTATAATTATACTTTATATTACTTATTTTATGAACTTTGACTCATCTATTTTAAGCTTCTGCTCTGTAGCACTTTGAGATTGTGAAACATAAAGTGCTATATAAGTTAAATTTATTATCATTATTAATTTCGATGTTGAAAGCAAATTCACAGGCAGACAGTTTTTATGGTGTACAGTGAGACTGTGAAGTTTTAAAATGTTCATTTGTCTCCTGATTCTGAATCTGCTGCATAGTTCTTGCTAAACAGATTTTACTTCAGTAAATAAATGTTATTAAAACTTTGGTCTGCTGTCCATTGCAGTCCAAGACTGCAGAGCATTTAAATATAATTTAAATATAATGACCTTTTACTGTGCCACCCTTCTTTGCCCCTGCCTGGACCCCCCAAGAAAAAAGTTCTAGCTACGCCCCTGGGGCTGAGCTGCGTTCAGCCGGGTCAGACTCCGGTGTGAAGCCTCGTCTCCCCCTGACTGGGACCGTGGACTCGTTAACAGACATCAGTGTGACCCGTTCAGATTTATCAGTTCCTCTGGTTTAATGTGTGTCTGAAGCACAAGGACACTTTCTGAGTCAAAGAGTTTTTTTCCGAACAGCTAGAACTGATGGAACTCCGTCGCTAGACTCGCCAGTCGACTCGACGCAGAACTTTAATCCATACAAGTGCGCAAATATAGGCTATATATATTTAATATGCTTTACATTGTTTCAAAGTCATCATCACGGCTCCTGCGAAGGGTCGGGTGTCGTCCCACACCAGTGCGTTGAGCCTAGGTGTTTCCAGTACTGGCGATCTTGTGCCAGCTGCGCCACGGCATGACGGCAACTCCGGATTGTTGGGAGGTCGCCCGCAGCGACATGGAACCATGTGCGGCCGGGGTTTACGTCGTGGTCGTCTCCAGGCTGCGGCCCTCAGGTCAAAATGCAGAATGGCTCTGGTCGGATGATCAAAACGGAGACGAAGGACGTGCCCGAGCCAGCTGATGCAGCGCGTTGCGCTGCCAGGCAAGATGCTCTGAACTGGCGCCGCGCCTGCGTTCTAGCGCTAGGTTGGAGACCCGCTGAGGCCACCTGACATTGTTTTTAATATATATATATATTAAGTTAATTCTGACGGTGTGGGGGTGCGCCACGATCAATTACATGTAGAGGAAACCCTGATCGCACAAGTGCTACTTCTAAAAATAGTTTGTAGCACAGACTGTTTTTTTAATCGCACGTGCGACATATATGTCGCACTGTACAGCCCTACGGAGGTCCTGCCATGTGTGTCCACTAGCTTCAGAGGCCATGTGAGCACTCATTCACTGAGCTGCAACAGAATGAGAAGCTCGTCAGATCGAGGGGTCTCCCATTGGGACCGTGAAAGTGCTGATCCGCAAAGGCGAGTTTGGGCAGTTGTTCTGATACGCATGAATGAAATCTGGGTCTCATGCGGACTGGCGTTGTGTGCACACCTGGTTATAACACACACATTACTGTGTGCAGCGTGGAGGATTTTATTAAATAAAAACAGCTTGGGAGGGGGAAGTCCGCGATTGGTACCTGAACGTTCTGGAGCAGCGCAAGAGATGCGCAGCGATGTGCTGTGAATTCTATAACATATTAACAGCTATGAAGAAGGAGGGGCTCCCGTTTGGTCTGCCGGGGTGGAGGGTGTATTGTAGCTCCCTGCAGCTCTTCCTTCTGAAGCTGTCGCGGGAGGCGCGAGTGTCTGTTTCACGGTGGTTTTATGAAATATTGGCAACATTGGGGACACATTGGGGCCAGATGTGGCCTGCGGGCCGCCAACTGAGTACCTATGCTCTAAAACATGCTGGATACCAGCCTTCCAGGATTAGGATTGGACTCCACTAAACATCTCACGTTAAACTGTAGAGGTTTAAAACAGGTAAAATAACCATCCAACACGTCAGAATATATTTTTTTAAGCAAGAGTTGTTTTAAATTAGGCCTGGACGATAATTTAATATTAATATATATCTATCGATAGACGGGAGGCTCGATAGAAAAAAACGGGTCGATAAAAAGTTCAATAAAAGAAGTTTCCTGTCTTTTTTCATTTCCTCCAACCGGGTAACGTGACACTAGAGTCATTACTTTCTCCTAACCAATCAGAAACACAGACCAAGGCTTCTCTGTCACTAAGCCCCTCCCCTCTCAGACCAAAACAGAGCAGGAAACTTACAGAGGAGCTCACGGTGGAGGAGACTGCTCCGAAAAAAGTTTCAGTAGTTCAACCGCAAATATCCGACAAAAACCAAACAACGGTCGTTTGCAAAATTAGCAGATAAAAGATTAAAACCAAGTCTGGTAACACAGCCAGCTGGTTTTATTATCCGAGCTGCTCAAAGCGGCAGGACGAGCTGCGTCTCACCTCCACGAGAGGAGGAGAAATCCTGTCTGCAGCACAAAGCGAATCAACCTGGGATTACTTGCTTCTGATAAACGCGACAACCTCGAAATGACTCGAAGGACTTGAAGCCTGGACTTGAAGTCTGGACCAGGATGGAGTTGTTCATTTGTTTTTGTTTTTTTCAGCGTCAGATTGGAGGGAGGGAGGGAGTAAAGGAGGGAGGGGGCTTGCGCCTCACGCTGACTGCTGCATTTTATGAGGCGTCAACACTTTTCCTGCGTCTAAACTTATCCAACCTTATTTTTTTGGTCAGAAAAAATTCAAAATGATTGTTTTTTATAATTATGACACAAGTTTTACCCCTCTCTCTCTGCTGTCGACTCATCCTGATCAATTAACCTAATTATTCAGGATGACCAGACCTCAGTTTGATTAAAATGTTTGAATAAAAGCTTAAAATGAATTCAATTTTTATTTTCTTTATTTTATGTTGTTTATTAAAATTAATTAAAGTGCCCATGACATCGGTTTCCATGTTTTCTGACTTATCTATCATGTTGCAACGTTGAGTTCTCACCTTAAACCTGCCAGAAAGAGCAAAAAACGGCGTCCATCTGTCTCCTAGTACAGCCAGTGAGAAGCTCTTCAAGATTTCAGACCCAGGTTTCAAACAGTTTTTTTCACTCCAGCCCGCTATGAGGTCATACTGATCCGGACTTGCTTATATGGTAAATTCTCCTCCCACATGAACGTTCACGACAACTGGAGCGAGGCAGTGCCGCCGCCATTGCCCATAGACCGTGTAGTGTTTAGTTTCAGTTTCGTTTCACTTTCACGCGACAGCACTGCCCCCTGCTGCAGCAGAAGTGCCAGGCTGCCAAATAAGGAGAAACCCAGCAGAACCGGAAGGCGGCGCTTTCTTCTGATCTCTGAGTTGCTCGTTAGGAAATAATTACAGCGTATTTTGAGTTATAATGGTGCAACGCTGATCTAGAGGCATCAAAGATTACACCTGTTTGATATAAAGTTATTTAAATATGGAGTCACAGGCACTTTAAGGAATAACATAAAATGACCAGGGCTGCACTTATAATATATTTTCTACATGTTTTATTATTTTCAATAATATCGATTATCGATCAATATCATCTTTTTTTCTATATCGTCCAGGCCTATTTTAAATACTTCAAAATTATTTTCAATTATTGATTTTTAATCAAACAGAATGAGCTCCTATGAAATTAGAACACTTTTATCAATTTAACAATAAACAGTTCCTCAACTAAGACATTGTCATTTAAATCAAACGAGGTTACCTCTGCTCCATCAATGTTTGATTTAATTTGTGGTTCCATCTTCTCATTTGATTTTTCTGTGTCAGAATCTGACTGGCTGCCAGAGTCTGAGCCACTCCCCGAGTCACTGCTCCCTGATCGGCTGCTACTACTGGAGGAGCTGGAACTGGAACCAGAACTGGACGATGAGGCCGAGCCCGATCCAGAGCCGGACTCATCATCAGAATTACTGTTGAGACAAAAATGAAAAAGACCGGTGTTTTAGTAAATACCAGACAAATTATTTTCAATATATACACGTTTACAAAGTCAGAACTTTGAAAACTGAAATCGGTTCATAACAATGGAACCACAACACTTGGCAGGGTAAATACACTCCAATATCAAAACATTTTAGAAGTTAAAATAAAATTAATGAGAAAAAGTGAGTTTATTATTTCTATACATAAACTGAGTAAAATAACACAATTTTGTTATTTTTAAATTCATATTCTGGTTCATTTAATTGTCATTTGCAGCATGTTAGAGACATGGGAAAACAAAATGTGTTTTTCAGGCTATAAATAAAAAAAACAGCCATTAATAAACATTTAAAATCATTGTAGTAAACAAAGAGCCTAAGGACAGCTCAAGGGTCAGAGTTCATGAGTAGCACAGTCTCAGGTTGTTCTTCAGATGTGTTGTACAGGTGTACAAAAACTCTGCTGACCAAAGAGAACACAAAGACCCATCTAACAATTACCAAAAACACATCAATGGTCTCCAAGACTTCTGGGAAAATGATCTATTGAATGACAAGACAAAAGCTGAACTTTCTGGAAGGTGTGTGTCCTGTTCCATCTGGAATTGAACTAAATCTGTATTTCATAAAAACATCATCATCCCAACAGTCAGACATGGTGGTGGTAGTTTGATGGTCTGCTGCTTAAGGACCTGGACCACTGAATTCTGCTGACTACCAGAAAACCCTGGAGGAGTACGTCTAATCTACAGTTTGTCATCCTAGCACTTAATTACACTGGAGTTTTGCAGCAGAAAAATTATCTGCACCCTAAGATTCAGGATACAATTTATTGGTCCCTTATAATAATAATAATAATAATAATAATAATAATAATAATAATAAAAAAATAATAATAATACATTTTATTTCAGGCACCTTTCTGTCACCCAAGGTCACCGCACAATACAAATTCACAATAAAACTAACAAGTTAGAAACAACCAGCATAAAAACACACAGTAAAACAATAAAACCATGAGGTTAAAGTGATAATATGCAATTTTGCTTGTTTTGGGCGCCCTCTAGTGTCCGTTTTAAATCACTGCATTAAAAAGTTACCAGATTGTTTCAGCGTCTAAACACCTAAATCTAACTGTTGAAATGTCTCCTCAGCCTTCATAGCTTTCTACAGGAGCGGTTATTTACTCCTTCAAAGAAATCAGCTGTGTTCAAGCAGGGAGAGATTGAAAAAAAGCAGGAATCATGAGATAAAAACACTCCAGCACTAGCATAACAGCTAGCCACTTTGGGTTAGCCTAATCCTCATGAGACATGTGACTTCCTGGGTACCATGACGGCGACGGAGATTTTGCCATCATGGTATTCCAGATCAGATGGGGCTAAGTGACTTTTCATTAACCCTGTAAAGGGTCATATTAGCACATACTGGCTCAAGGAAAATATTTTAAAATATGAAAAAGTTGCATATTATCACTTTAAAAACAACCAGTAGAAAGACCACCATAAATCTCACTTACATTGAGTAGGCGACTTTAAATAAATGTGTTTTCAGCCTAGTTTTAAAAAGTGGGAAAGATGTGATGGGACTAGGGCTGGGACGACGCGTAAAATACGTCGACGCAAAAAATGTGCGTCGATGCGTCATCGCTTTCAAAACAAACATGGCGCCAGTGAGTAAATCAGTCCACCCGGACTCGTAGTTAAAAAGTATGGGACTATTTTAACAGAAAAGGAAGCGAATCAGTCGTTTGTCGGCTTTGTAAAATGGAAATGGCCGATCATAAAAGTACAACAGTGCACCAGCATCTCAAGCGGCATCCAGGAGCAGATGACAAAACACCGAAAGTGTTCTACTTTTTTACTAACGCTGGTTTTTACTAGGGGTGCAACGGATCGTCACTGATCCTGATCCCTATGGATCGCCCTCTATAGTTTGGAACGCATGTGTTCCAGACGACGCAGCGCTTGCTAAATCATCTCCGACACTCTGCTTATATGCTTGCGCGCTCTGAATCTGCAAATAATTCCCCTCTGACAAAGACGTTCATTTTGCCATCACGTATAGAGGTTCAGGCTGTTGCAGTCGGTCGTTTTAGTACACCAGAACAAAGATCCCTGATCAATATCTGGTCAAGTCTGTTGCGTGCCCACGGAGCAGCTGATTCCTCTGTCTCTCTCTGTCAGCTACAATAATCATCTATTTCTGTCTAAGATAACGTAGTATGTTGGGCTTTTATACGAGCTAATGGACGTTAATATAACCGGAGTTCTAGCAGGAGGCTCAGAGCAGCGCCTGGAGTGTCACGCCCCTCCGCCCAGCTGTGACCGCAGGGAGAGACTAGTTTCACAGAAACAGGTCTGTGACCCCAGAAATTTGCATTTAAGTCTATCTCCCCCATTAATTAGTTTTAATGATTCAATATTATTATTATTAATATTATTATTTATTGGTTAATATAGCCCTTTACAACAGTCAACTAGACAGCCAAAGTGCTTTACAAGCCTAAGTAAAAGCAAAAATACAAATAAAAGAATGCATTAAAAACAAACAAAACTAAGAATTAAAAGGAATCAGAAAACTGGAATAAAAGTCACCACTACGGAGTGTTAAAAGCCTTCCTGAATGAAAAATTTTTAAGATTGAATTTAAAAAGGCCCAGGTCAGTGACTAGTCGTAGGTCCAATGGAAGCTGGTTCCAGAGTCGGGGTGCCGCCACAGAGAAAGCCCAGTCACCCCAGTGTTTATATCTGGTCCTCTGAACTTTTAGAAGAAACTGGAATGAAAATTGTATTGAAGCATTGGATTGACATCTTGAGTTAAATGTTGTACTACTACAAACTTTATTTTCAAGTTTTTTATTAAAATGTGTTCAAATGAAGAAATTTGTGTTTATTTCATTGAGATACTTAAAATAGCAAATGTCAAATTACTATACAAGTCAAATAATGGGGAAATAATCGGTAATCGAATCGAATCAAAATCGAATCGAATAGAAAAATGAATCGTTAGATGAATCGATGCATCGAAAAAATATTCGCTAGATTAATTGATTACAAAAATAATCGTTTTGCCCAGCCCTAGATGGGACGTTAGTGTATTAGAGCAACATACTGTAAATGTCAACATACTTAACTAAAAAGCACAGAAAACAGACCATTAAAACAGGAGTTCCTGGATAGCTAAAAAAAATACAAGCAAAACTCTCCACTTCTACATTAGCTGTATTATATTCCCACTCACACATTTTCTAACAGCGTGTAACCATTCAGTTCACAGTCTGCGGCCATGTCTTAAATCATCTTTGTCATAAGCCGACTTTACCTTGATTCACCACTGCTGTTGCTCACGCTTTCATCTTCACTGCGTCCAGCCATGGTAAAGACCAAAACACAGGCCTGGCAGCTTGTAGTGAAATGTTCCAAGTAACAAACCTACAAGAAAAGATGCACATTAAAAAAAATGAATGAGTAGGACTATATATTAATTGTGGAAAAATCTGTTTTTTGATGCTATGCTTTTACTACAGTGTGCAGTAGGAGTCTGGTTGTTTTGTAGTGTGTATAAAATTCAGTAAACATGGCAAAAAAGAAAAAGCAGATCGTCTAAGTCAGGGGTCTGAATCCTTCACAATACCTTTTTTCCATCACGCCTACTAGATATAAACTCTACAGAGAGCCACAAAATCTACTAGACAGTTGAAATTAAGATTTAATGTTTTATTTGATCAAGTTTGATTAGACTCTTATTCTGTGTTTTTTAAAATGCTGTAAGTGTTTTGTGAAAATAAATGAACAAATATATAGTTTAAAAAAATTAGGGGAGCAACAGGGACCAACCAACAAACTACTAGTTATTGTGGCAAAGATTTTGATGGTCAAACTGCTAAAACTACCTTTTCTTTTGTCAATTATATATTTATAAATATAAACATGAACTCAGGTTCAAGTCCTTCTTGGTCAAAGTTCCAAAGAGCCACTTCAGAGGGGCTGGAGAGCCACAGGTTGTAGACCTCTGGTCTAATTCATATAAAGGTTAATATACTGACAGAATAGTTGTCGTCAGGTCTATTTTCTCTAAGTAACTTTGGATTTGTTGTTCTGTAAATTAATTTTAAAATATTGACATTCACAGGTTACAGATTTTTTGGGGTTTGTTTAGAACATATATCTTATTTAGGCTAATTCCTGTTTAACTCTTCTAACTAAGACTTGAGAAATCAGATCATATTAACCTGCTAAGAGCCGTGTCCTTATATGGGGACTGGCTTTCCTGAATTATTAAACCTTTGCTTTTTATTGAGGGTTTACTTTTAATTGTTAGGTCATATTTTTGTTTTTAACTGTTATTTTAAATTAGTTTTACATGAATATGACAGTTTGTTTTATTTATTTTCATATTGTTCAATTATAATTTAACTGTTTAAAGTTAGATTTTATTTTGTGTAAAATGTTTTACAATAATTTGTACCATTTAAAGTTATTTTGTGAATATTTAATTTGTCATTTTTATGCAAAACATTTTTTTATCGTTTAATATCTGCTTCACATTACTTTCGTTTTCATTTTGTCCAGTCTGAGAGGTCCTACTAGTCCATAGAGCTAAGAGAAATCATTTAAAAACAAATCAAACTACAGCTTGGATCTCAGAAGGTTATAAGGATGGATTTGATCTCAAGTGTTGAATAATTCAAAAGCTAAGGGCCTGATTTTTCATAGATTACCCTTCAGCCTAGTTTCTTTCAATAAACTATTAAAAGGACAAACTGCTTTGCTCATTTAATTGTGTAGCATTTTTGCTCAAATTTATTAGATCATCTATACATTTTCAATGCATGTACAGGGGGATAGAACTGGTTGCTTGTTTTTCTCACGAGATCTGGCAGCCCTCACTGACAGCCCACAGTCCAACTGCTGTCTTCTGCATGAAGCATCAAGTTTAACCGTGTGAAACGACACTAAAAACTATTGAATTTGTTCATTCATCAGTGCAAAGCTTTGTTGTAAATGGAAATAACTACTTAACAGCACACACACAACTCCCCTTATTGCTCATGTTTATAAACGAACATACCCATGTAGCTCCTGCTCAGGTAAGCTACGTTCCCGTTACTACTAGCACCGCCGAGGCCTGAGGCCTGCTCTGTATTAGCGTTTCACTTTTACGAAAAGCACCAACATTAACACAGTAAACAAACATAAAATACCCCCCACCCCACCCCCCCCCAAAAAAAAAAAAACATATGGTAGTCAACAGTCCAAAACCGACTTTGTATAGTTAACCTTTCTGACTGGAAGTGTCTTAGTGGTGCTTCAGTTTAACTTGTAGCGTTAGCCAACTAGCTAACGCCGGCTACTAACGCCTAGCATCAGACCCACAGACGCACTTTCCTTCATGTTCTCATTCAAACTGGAAGCGGCTGTCACAACATGCTACACTAACATACTATCAGTAATTTGATTTACAGATGCTGTTTCATCAATAAAAGATAGTGCTATTTTGATCTTTTGATTTTGATTCTTTAATGCATGGAGCTCATTTTTGCGCTTTCATTTCTTTAGCACATTTTATAATTTTTTCATGCATATTGTTGACAGTTTAAGCAAGGTTGTACATTTTTTTGTGTTATGAGTCTCTTGTAAGCAACGTGATCTATCTATGCACATTAATGTGCCATAGAAACCAATTCAAATCACATTTATTGATCCGTTTCAAACAAAACAAAAAACTGGATCTTCTCCGCTTCATTTGAAGACTGTGGCTTTCAGTTTGTGCTATCGGGGATTAACTTTCTGGAGACGTCTTTTTTACCACTATGGCAATTTGGCAAATGGAGAAAATGCCAACTTTTTCTATATGCGGCAGTTTTAAAAATAATAAAAAAATAATAAATACAAATATAAAACGATTATTGCTTGTTTTCTATAAGAGCACATAAATGCATCAAAGAGCCATAAACATGAATATTTTGTGAAATATCACATGAAAAATATCCTTGTTGCTAATTTTTCACATCATGAAATCAGGACAAAAACAATTAGAGGGTATAATACATTTAAAATTGTCATTATTATTTGATATGTAATGTTAAGACTGATTCTGGTTTTAAAGATAAAACATATTGCAAACTAATAAAATGTTGCTGCTACTTTTTACATACAGTGCTGTGAAATGTATTTACCCCTTACAGTTGACTTGTTTTTGCTGACTAACCTGGCCCTATGTGAAAAAGTAATTGCCTCCTAAATGTAACAACAGGCTATAACACTCCTGGTGGTAACAATTACAACCCAGTGTTTGTGATAACTAGTAATGAGTCTCTTGCATCTCTGTGAAAGGGGTCTTGTCCCACTTCTCTTTGCAGAATTGTTGCAATTCAGCCACATTAGAGGGGTTTCTTACATGAACGGCCTGCTTAAAGTCAAAGGTCAGATATTCCACTTCAGAATTTTATGGCAGACTGCAGAAATCATGGTTCCATCAATTACAGCAAGTGGTCCAGGTCCTGAAGCAGTAAAGCAGACCCAGACCATCACACTAACACCACCATGTCTGACTGTTAGATGATGTTTTTCTGTAATATAGAGTTAGTTTTACTCCAGATGGAACGGGACACACACCTTTCAAAAAGTTCAGCTTTTGTCTTGTTAGCTGACAGAATATATTCCCAGAAGTCTTGAGGGAGAACCAAGGTGTTTTTAATGTGAGATGGGCTTTTGTGTTGTTTTTGGTCAGGAGAGGTTTTGACCTTGGAACTCTCATGGAGGCAGTTTTTCTGTCTCTTTATTATTGCTGAATCGCAACCTTTGACCTTAATTTTAAGCAAGTGAGGCCCACAGTGCTAGATGTTGTTCTGGGTTATTTTGTTCTTAAATTATCTTGATACTTTCACTTTTTAGAACAGTGCATGATGTGTTGCTTTTTGAGATCTTTAGCCTCTTTTATGTTGTCAGACAGGTTCTGTTGAAGTGATTTATTAATTCAGATCTGGTAGTGATCAGGTGTGGCTGGTGGAACTGAACTCCGCTTTGGTTGATCACATTTAATACAAAATTTAACAAAGGGGGCAATTACTTATTCACATTGGGCCAGGTTGGTTTGGATAGATTTTTTTCCCTTTAAGAACTTAAACATTCAACATTTGAAAACTGCATTTTATATTTATTTAGGTTATCTTGTCTGATACTGTAATTTGTTTGCTAATCTGAAACATTTGAGTGCTGCAAGTCAGCAAAAACAGAATAAATCTGTAAGGGGGCACTTTCACAGCAGTTCATACTAGGCTGAAAAATGTAAACCATAATTAATTCTGTTTTCAATAAGTATATATTTTTTAATTGTTTATTGCGTTCCTAGACCACAAAATAGAGTTGAAACTTAACAATTGTGGGGTTACGTTTTAAACAAAATAATCTTTATCCGATATGTATAATTAGGACGGACAAAAATGTGTTTAAAAAAACATGAATTCGTAAAATTGTTAAAGCTTAATGTTGTTATAAGCAGATAAATACAAATTAAAGGGACTTTAACGCTAGTATTTTAAAGGTGCATCAAAGGGTTAATATGTTTGTTAGCTTGAATGCGGTTTCTCACCATGGCTGAGTTTTTAAGTCCCAACAATTATAAGACAATAACAATATCCGGTCAGTTAGCACTACAGTTGAAGACATAACACAATATTAGTCAACGCTGCACGATTTCCTCAACTTTAAGTCCACCTGGTCTGATTAAACAGTCAAATCAGAAATCGCAGCTATTCGTCTGTGTTGAAAAGTAGCGCTAGCTAACGCTCTAACGCACGAGGCTAGTGGGGAGCTATCTGAGAGCCCGCAGAATGATCTCAACACTGGCATTTAACCGCTACTTATTGCGCAAATATTAAACCACAGCAGTGTGGGGATCAGTTTGACCACTAAACTCAAATTAATCAACTAAACTTCACCTCCTTCCATCTTGTTTCCATTCTCCGCTCACATCTCGCGGTTTCAACATATAACGTTAGCTTCTTCTTTTTTTGTCCATCATCATTTATCAAGCCCACAGTTAACATTGCCTTACGTTATTGTGTTACCTGGATAACTCCAACAAAAGTGGTGATGATAAAGCGACTTCCCGCTTCAGAGGCGCTGTGTTTTTCTGTTTAACTACTGCTGACAGCGGCTTACAGCTAACGCTGCCTGCTAGCTAGCCGTAGCTCCCGGGTCAGGGAGAGCAGACCCAGAAGAAGTAAATCCGACAGAAACTTGTAGGATTCTGATTCTTCTCTCCGTTCAATGGTCGAGTAAATCCACTGTACCGAACTTAGAGAAACAAACACCAGTGTCTGTTGGTTAGTAGCGGCATAAAACACCAAAACAAAACAAAAATCTGGCATTTCAAGCCAGAGACTTCCAACAACAACCGGCCTCCGCCATCACGACGTAACGTTCACTACGCTAGGAAACCCCGGGCAGTGACGTCACGACTCCGCTCCTTAGGACTGATATCTGGACTCGCTATGAAGACTCACTTCATAACAGTAGAAAATTAAAACCTGCTTAAAATAACACCCAACAGCTCATTTTATTCATAGCATACTGAAAACTGGTCTGAATGATAAAACAAGCAAATAAGGCAATGTTTAGAATAAATTTGCATAATTGTCTTTATCTAATTCTAATTTATCTAATTGATCTTTATTTAATCTTTATTTTGTTTTGGTATGTTACACTGTTGAAGGTTTATGACATATTTGTGAGAAAATATCTTGATCGTCAACGGGCCTTCAAACCCGAATCATGAAAAAGAAAGGAAACGACCTGATCAGGTATCAATTACCGGTGAAGCAATACCGCCATCTGCTGGTGATACAGCAGCTTAACGCATTAACAACTGATATGTTGTTGACGTCAACGTTAGAGAGCCAAGCAATTTTGATCAGTCATAAATTACAGATTAAATGTTTATTAAGTATAAACACACACACACACACACAAACACGCGCACGCACGCACACACACGCGCGCGCGCGCACACACACACACACACACACACACACAAATACAGCGACACTATTCAAAATAAATTTAAAGGATAAAAGATAAATATAAACAGGAAAGGCAGCCCATAGAGGTAACGAAGTCATTAAAATTAACAGTAAAATTACATGCATGCATATATTATATAGTGGCTGATCTGAGAACAGAAGCCCTGGTTTTCATCATAAACATTAACGCTTGTGGGGGGTGAGGGGGGTACCGTTCTATTCTGCACCAAACCCAGCTCCTCTCTCAGAAATGGTTTCACAGAACACAAACTCAGGTGGACTGAGCATCAGGAGGTGAGTGTGTTTGTTATTGTTGAGAAGGGCCGAGTGTTTATCAGGTAACACGCAGGTAGCGGACTGACTGTCCCATCCTGCGCCTGCACGATGCGGATGAGGGAGAAAGAGGGAAGTCCTTCGGTATCAGTCAGTCTGGTGGGTTTAAAGTAACCAGTTACCCGTGGTTAGCCCATTAGCTCACACCGTTAACCCACAGGATTAACGCCACCAGCAGCAGGACCCGTCATGTACTAGCTTGGTGATACAGGATGTAACCCGGTCAGAGTGATGCTCAGATCAGTCGTCCTATCCACAGCTTCATTACTGCAAACGGCTCCGAGTGGCTAGTGAGAGCAGCTAAAGCTGGTCCTGGTCCAGTCCGGAGTTAGTGAGCCGGACAAAGCGATCACAGTCATCGGACTGCTGCCTTCATTCCAGGAGCCTCCAGTCCAGGATCCTCCAGTCCAGGATCCTCCAGTCCAGGAGCCTCCAGTCCAGGAGCCTCCAGTCCAGGAGCCTCCAGTATATGTGTACATAAATTCCTTCCTTAATCAGAACTAAGTCCTGATTAAGGATTTAAGTGGGAGTTTCTTGAGAAACAGATGTCTAGTTTAGGAAATTAATAGAAATAAATCAGACTTGATATAATTTGTTCTAATCATTAATGATTAATTATTAATTTATAGATGATTAAGAAATCTGGCATCAGAGTTATAGCACAGGTGATGAAGAATGTGATTTAAAAAGCAAAATTGCTTTCAGCTCTGCATACACAGTGTTTTATGTCAGAAAATTATTTTGCATAATTTGTTTTTTATTTGACTTTTAATAAGGACTCTGCACAAAAGTTTTGTAAGTGAGAGCCCAGAACTGGTTCCTGTGGTATTAGAGACTGGTAAGTTCAGATGAAATCCCATGATTTTCCTATTTCTTTACCCTGAACTGATGGATGGGAGCGTGCTATAAAATAAAAACAGTTGTGAAAATAACTTCATGCTAGTTTGACATAATCCATTAACAAAATATGATCCAATTGAAATGAACGGCATCATGAAGAACAGCTTGCTCATAGAAGTGCTTCAGGTAGTTTTTATTTTTTTGCATGATGTGGAGCTTTGTGAGAGGAATCTCTGACAGCCCCAACAACACATTAATCAATTAGGATCAGCAAAGCAGGATATTTACGTGGCACATCAGTGATTTAAAGGTCAATAAGGGTAGATTTGGTTGGACATAGGATTTAATAATAATAATAATGCATCAGTTTTATATAGTGCTTTTCTAGGTCACTCAAAGACGCTTTACAGAGTTGCATTATTCATTCACACAGTCATTCTCACTGGTGGTGGTAAACTATGACAAGTGTCTGTAGCCACAGCTGCCCTGGGGCAGACTGACAGAGGTGAGGCTGCCATTCTGCGCCATCGGCCCTTCTGACCACCACCAACATTCACAGACACATTCACACAGGCAAGGTGGGTGAAGTGTCTTGCCCAAGGACACAACGACAATCTAACCCAGCCGGAGCTGGGGATCGAACTGGTGACCCTCCAGTTACCAGACCGGCCACTCTCCCAACTGAGCTAGTGCCGCCCCAAATCTGACTGAGGGTAAGAGACAGACAATGAGTGTTAAAATCATCAGATATGGATGAGAGCCAATCCCAATTCAAATCACTGACCAACAGAATCCCTTTGAAGTTGAGTTCAGACAAGTTCTGTAACATAGGAATGCATGGGGGCATGCAGTGCAGCACCCACCTACTGTTAAAGCTCGACCACCATAGGGGTCAATATTTAAAGGCAGAATTTCAAACTGCTTGTAGCAGATTTAGAAAATGTTTCCTGTGCAACAAGGCCTGATTTAACACAGACTGCTACAGCGCCACCTGTCTTAGGGCAGTCAGAACAGCACATATTGTAGCCATTAATAGATCTATCTCTTTATCTTATAATGTCAGTGTTCAGAGAGCTGTTCAGTTTCTTTAGAGAGATTTGAATTGATGTTGGTTATTTTTCTTAATAATATAACCAGGCAATGTGTTCCATGTAACCATTGACCTGTACATCACCGTTCTCTTATGTTCTCTAATTGTGCTTTGGGCAGAATAAACCTACCCTCAATAGCATGCCTAGTTTCATAGGTATGCTCATCAGAACTAAAACTAAGCTTTTGATGTAGTCCTCTTAGTACTTTAGTTGTTATAATGTTCCTGGTCAAATTCAAAAGTGATGCATTAAATCTTTCTTTTACCTTCAACCAGGATAAATGACTATGCATCCATTAGTTCTGTATGAGCATCATAGTACACATCTAGCTTTTTTATTCTGGACAATTTGCAGTGATTTGATATGTGACTGATGTGCAGCACATGACCAGACCTCTGAACAATAATCTAACTGTGAAAGCACCAGTGTTTTCATCACATTTTCCACCACACTGAAAGGCAGCATGAGAACATCTTCTAACCACTGAGACCTGGTCTGACCATCTCTCTGACCACTCTGTTTATATGATTTGACCACAACAGTTTATTATCAACTATCACTCCAAGAAGTTCAGTTTCTGTTACCTTTTCAACCATCACATCTTTCACCTGTAGTTTTAGTTTAGGCTCGTCCAACAGCATCCTATGGTGCCAAAGACAATGCACTTACTCTTCGCCACATTTAAAATAAGTCTATTACTCTCGACAGTCTCGACAGTGCAGATTATCACAAAAAGATTTCACAATCCAAAGTAACTGAAGACAAACTGTGATACAGATTCTATAGTCACAAAAACGCCAGGAATAAAAAAGGGAAAAATAAACAGGTAAAAATGCATCATTATGGTAGCATGATGTTTCCACCACCATGTTTCATGGTCAGGATGGTGTTCTGTGGATTGTTCTCATCCTTCTTCCTCCAAACAGAGTTTATATCATAAAGTTCTATTTTGGTCTCCTCTGACCTCCTGACCTTCTCCCAGACCTCCTCTGGACCATCCAGATGGTTTCTGGTGAACTTCGGATGGACCTGGTGGACATGTTCTGTCTTCAGCAGAAGGACCTACTGCAGGATTTTAATCCATGATGCTGCTAATGGTGACCTTTGACCCTGCGGTCCCTGCTCTCTTCAGGTCACTGACCAGGTCCTCTCCTGTAGTTCTGGACTGACCCCTCACCTTTCTCCTGATCATTGATTCTCCACCAGACCAGATCTTCATGGAGCTCCAGTCTGAGGGAGACTATCAGTCATCTGATTGATTCTCACCATGCTGTTAGCCTGTTGTCCTGTAGCCCATCCCTGCCTTGTGTAGATCTACAGTTTAGTCCCTGGTGTCCTCCTCAGACAGCTCTCTGGTCTCCATGGTGGAGAGGGAGGAGTCTGAGTGTGTGGACAGGTTGTAACCAGTTCAAACAGGCGTTATTAATACAGGTAATGAGTAGAGAATAGGAGGGCTTAAGGACCAGCTAACAGGCCTGAGAGAGACAGGCTGGTTAGCAGGCAGGGGGTCAAATACTTATTTCATGCAATAAAAAGCAAATTAACTATTTAAAATCAGACAGAATGTGATTTTCTGACAGTTTTTTACATTCTGCATCTCAAAACTGAGGTGTTCCTACCATAAAAATTACAGACATCTCCACTCTTTAGAGGTGGGAAAACATAGAAAAATCTATGGTGTTTCAAATACTTATTTTCTCAACTGTGTATGTGTGAGTTTATATAGGTTAATTACGTTATCAAACCCCAAATACTTTATTAATCCCAGAGGGAAATGAGATGTTTCAGTTATTCATTCAGCTTCTTCTTCTATCAGGTTCTAGCTGTGATCAGGAAGGATCTTCTGCAGCAGATCTGAAGAACCTCTGACTGAAGACACTAGTAAGTAAGTAAGTACAATTTTATTTATAGAGCACCTCTCAAGATAAAAATCACAAAGCGCTTAACAAGAGAAAACATAGTTAAAAAATAAACAGATTTGAATAAATGAGTAAGGCTTGAATAAACATGACAGATTTAAACAGATGAGTTTTTAACATCTTCTTAAATGAGTCCACTGAGTCCACAGACCTCAGTGAGAGTGGAAGAGAGTTCCAGACCGTGACTGGCAGCACCCAGGTCATATCCAGCCCACTACCAGAAACAGCTAAATTAGTAAAATAAATAGAGACAAAACAATGTGGACTAAATTGTGAATATGGAAATCATGAGGTCAAAAGTGACATCTGTTGCTTTACTAGTGTTTTTTTTTTTTTTTTTGCCAGAACATTTAAATACCTCAGTCAGTGACCGTGACTGGCAGCACCCAGGTCATATCCAGCTCAAGAGCTCATTTCACATTCACACAGGCTTCTAAATAATACATGGATGCATATCACACCATCTTTACACCACTGTCATCTTATGTTGATAAATGAAGAAGTTTTAGCCATTTTGGTCAAACTGTGAACAGCGCATGTTGCAGAAAAAGGCGGACAGGTGAGTGACTCAGCTACCAGCACGTCAAAGCTTAGCTCAGTTTCTGCTAAATGGAATCACTTACAGCAAATCTAGAGTTCAAAAGGTCAATTAGCTGTGACGGAAACAGGCGTGGATTATGTTAGGACCTGGTGACATCCAACTCTTTATACCTGAAGTTCTTGGACGTCTGCCACTGTGACACATACTGGTTGTACTGGTTCTGGGAGGTTGCTGTGGTCAGCTCTTAGATGGTTCAGCCATGGGGCATTGGTGTTGTGTGATGTGAATGTTCAGTCCCTGCTCTTGGTGGGTCTGTTCTCATGTTATTCCACTCCGTTCCACTGAGAGTCCACTCTGGATGGTGGAGAACATCTTGTTTATTTCCCTGGCCTCTGCTTTTGGAGGCTACCTCTTCAGTCAGGTAGCCAGAGCTGTGAGATGTTTGGGAGTCTTTAGAGTCCTCATGGACACTCTTCATTGTGTCTCTGTTGTTGTGACATCTGACTGATGCTGTTCATGTTGTCTTGATCTTAGCATTGAAACTGTGCTCTGTAGGGAGGACTATCGTCTCAGGTGACTCTTAGTTTATTAACTTAGCAGACGCTTTTATCCAAAGTGGTGTACAATATCTAACCTATACTGTACGGCATGTTGTGGTATTTGGGGAAAACCAAGTACCTGTAGGGAACCCATGCATGCATGGGGAGAACATATTAACTCCATGGAGAAAGGCTGCAGCCGGGAATCAAACCTACAACCTTCCTGCTGCGAGGCAACAGTGCTACCAACTGCACCACCATGCAGCTAATGGCCCACATGCTATAGGGTGGTTTGAAAACTATCTGTCAAACAGACTTTAGTGTGTGAAAGCAGGAGGCATCACTTCCAGCTCCCTTCATGTAGCTAAAGGTGTTCCTCAGTGATTGGTTCTGGGGCAACTAATTTTTTTCTAAACATCAACAATCTGCACAGAGGAGTGATGACACTGTGATGAGCTACACCTCATCAGGTCCTTTCTATAGTGCTCAGACATTTTCTGGAATTCTAAACTAGTTTTAAATGCTAGAAAACTTTTATGATGTTCTCCACATCCATGTAACTCCCCATCTATATGTGTAATTGCTCAGTCGGTAGAGCATTCGTCCTGCAACCAGAGGGTAGGCTGTGTGATTTTTAGGCCACAAGGTGGAGCAACATGACACTGGGGTTAATGTAATCCTCCAATGACAGTTCTGTTTAACGTACTCCAACTAATCAAAGGAAGTTTTTAAGTAGTATCCTTATATGACAAGAACACCAGTACTACCACTCTTACTTTTATGAAAGCCAACTTAAAGCTGTGTTTACTAAGAGCTCTGTGTGTTTATCTGGATCACTTACGCATTTTTACACTTTTATTGGTTAAATTGGATATTTTTACACAAGTACACGTGACACTGATGTGAATGTTTATATTTTTAGTTGTTATACCTCCTTAGAGCTACAGAGGAAGTCAGAAGAGTTGACTTCCTTCAGTCTGAAGACAAGTGAGCAGTTTGCCATGGCTGCAATAGGTAACACTACAAAGACCACAGTGTCAGAGAGCAAAGTGACACTTTTTTCCGTTTCTCAGTTCATCGGCTGCAGCTGAACCTGAGCTGTCTTACGGCTAAAAGGAACTACAACCTGCATGTACTTAAAATGTCACAAGGTTACACAATCGCTCTGTTGAGCTGAAGATAGCTCTGCTCTTTGCCTCACACATTGAAACTGCTTTTGATTAGCTTGAATTTAAGTTACTCGTCTTCCTCAGAGTTTGGTCATGGCATGGAGACAGTTCTAGTGAAGACATTCAGTAAGAGTTAAATCCAACATTAGGTCATGAGCAGAAGGCTTAGTGGATCCTGATCTACCTGAAGCAGGTTCCATCACCTCGTGTTCACACACACATCCTGACTGCATGGCAGGGACAGAACTCAACAGCTGTGACAGAGCAGATAAGATAAAGAGCAACAAATAGTGATTTCAGACTGAAATATACAGTAGAAATCTGCAGCACTGATACAAACTTCAAACAAGACCCTCTCTAATCAAGACTTTATTTTTAAATGATCCTTTTTGTTCTAGTGTCTGAAGGTGCTTTTCTGTTGGTTTAGTAGATTTGTGTTATTTTATTTTAAACTAATAAAGAACTAATATCATGTAGGGTTTATTATCAAAGCTCTAACATAGAAGGACCAAAGCCACGTGGGTTTTATCCTCTATGTGTGGTGAGGATCTGGAGCTGGATGGAGAAGTGTTTATGTTATTTAGGTTGTGGAGAATAAAAACATTTTTCCACACACTTCAATGTTTTACACTTGATTTATTTGGTAGATTTGACAGTGGATGCAACATTTATGACCTTCTATTATAATTGATTAAATTTAAAGATAACAAATCCAGTTTTTATGAATAAATTCATGAATGAGTTTACTGTATACTGACCGTGAGATAAAACCCCAAAACACTGGCTGAACTCCCCTCTGAAGTCATTTTCTTTTTGCATTCATTTATTACATTTTTCATTCATTCAATAATACACTTGAACAGCTTAATGTCTTAGTTAATTATAGAATAGATGTTATAATAATAAAACTATGGCTGTTTTAGTGTTTGCTGTTCCAAACTGAGCTCTGATATTTCTTATATTTTCAGAAACAACAAAGATTTCCATATAAAGGCTTTGATGGATTGTCAGTTTACGTTCGGGTGAACAGCTAACATGCTGGTCAGCACGCAGATTGAAAAAAGGAAGTAAAAGAACCAAAAAGTCAAGGAAGTTGTTGAAATGAGGAAGCTTTAGAGCTGTCGCACATGAAGCAGAGGCTGAAGGTATTCAGCTCCAGCTGGTCATCTGTCAGCTCTTTACTGGTTTCTGTTCTGAAGGCAGCATGTTGGGCAGATTCTAGAAACGCTGTGGATGAAAACCAGCTGATTGTTCACTGAAGGACAACAAGAGTTTATCTGGAGGAAAGAGTAGCCGAGAGGCCGCGTCTCGTCTTTGATCCAGTAGGTGCCCTCTCTTCTTGCTGTTTTTAATATTCTCTTACTGACTTGATTTTTTCAAATAATTTTTTTAAATCAAAGCATAGAGGAATGATTTATTCTCTTCTACTGAATTAATCGATGCATTTTGAACTCATCTAACAGACTTTTAATTGTTAAAAGTGACAATAATGAATGAAGGGAATTATAATAATAATTAGAAGCAGTTTCTTTTCCATATCCAGTTTTTATTTCCAGGGTTTTAAACATTCCAGATGATTGTATTTAAAAATTAGTTTCACTCTAAGAGGAGTTTTTACTGCTGTGTATTTAGTGGCCTCCCCCATTATAATCCTTATGCTTTAATTCTCAGAGGTTTGTATCCTTTAGAACCTTGAGCTTTTGATTTAGAGGACTAAATTACACTTTCATTATATTTAATATCAGTTTTATTTGATATTTTTCTTTGTTTATATTATAAATTGTCCTTGGTTTATTTTGTTATTTTGTCTGCAGTTTAAATATTCATGGTTTGTTTAAAACATACTTTTTGTTGAATATCAAATGAAGAGTAATGGTAGTAGTAGAAGTATTTATTACTTTGGTTTATTAAATAAAACCATGAGTAAAGTGTCCTCAGTATATATTATATAAATTAACATGACCATTTGGTGAGGAAAGCCACTGTTTCTAGCATTAGTACAGATCCTAGATCCAGAGCATCTAGAACGTGTCCAGTTTGTTCAGCAGAACCAGACAACACCCGAAAACTAGACCCATTCTCAGTGTAGTTATGATATGATATTAGGTCTCTGTCAACAGTAATAAATATAGAATTATTTCACACAGGAAGTTAAACATGACGACCTAAACAGCTCACTAACTTAACAAGGACTTTATGAACTGCTCTTATAGAATAGATCTACTGGTGTGGTGGTTGAAATCCTCCTTTTCTTTATTTGATTAAATTTCATAATTTATTCTTATGTGTTGACACAGAGAAGAGGAGCAAAACATCAGCAGTTAACCAGCAAAAATATATAATTTATTTTATGAATATCAGCCTGTCAGTCAGGTGTAAAAAAATAGAATAGAGCTCAATAGACTAGAGCATAACTAAATAAAACAGAATAGAACAGAAACATTCTTTATTTGTTTGCCAGTAGTTGCAGCAGCCACAAGACTTCTACTGGACACCAGCAGACAGAGAAATGACTACAACTCATTTCTTTGTTCTTAACAGAACATTTAGAACATCCTGAACACAGAGATCTGCTGTGATCAGGTCCGGAAGTAACGAGTGATGGACGAGTTCCTCTGAGTTACTTTAATTCTAAAATTACACTGATAAGGAAGGCAGTCCTAACATGTTTTATCTGAGCGCTACAGGACAGATCCTGGTCCAGAAGGTTCCTGACATCAGAACTGGAGGTCAGGTTCATCCATCCAGAGGGACTGGACCACTACACAGTTTGATCCTGAGAGTCTCAGGTCCAAACCTCTGCCTGGTCTGAGTTTAAACACAGAATGAAGCGTCATCCAGGGTTTGATGTGTTTAAAACATACTGCGTTAATCTGATCAGATTCATCAGGCTTCATGGATAAATAGAACTGAGCATCATCAGCATTACAAAGGAAATGTATCAGTGATGTCTAATTTGATTTAACTTTAAAAGTGAATTAAAATGTCCAGTCTTTAAAATGTTCACCAGTAGCATTAGAAAAGGTCATGCTAGTCAGTTCCAAGCTAATTCTCTGTTTTTAGAGGGGTTTCTGGATGAATCCTCAGATCATCCCAGGTCAGTTTGTAGAGGTTCTTATAGACTTTTGTCACAAACTCACATCAAACCACTTCTGACCTTAAAGCAGCCACATGAAGTATTAGTATTAGTACTTTCATCAACAACCTGCCATATCCTGTCCTATACATGTCTACTGCCCTCTGGTGGAGGATCTACAGGTGGAAAGGCACAATTTTATTTATTTATTACTGTTTTATTGTTATATAATTACTTGAAAAAACTAAAACTACAATTATTTTATTATTATTTTATATTTCAGACTTTAACACATTTAATTATGGGTGTAAGAAAATGGAAACAATATAAGAAAGTCAGCCACCCAACACTTATGTTCAAGTCTAGTTTTGAAGCTTTGTGTTCCTTAGTGTGCTCTATGAAAATCAGAATCCATTTTAGAGGTATGTTTTAATCCTTACACGGTCTTGTTTTGTTTTTAGATTCATTTTATCCTGGAGGCTGACATTTGTGACAAGACTTCTGAGAGGCCAGCAGCATCTAAAAACCAACATGGCCGACACTATGAATACTGTGCCCTTCTTTTATGGAAACATCACAAGGGAAGAGGCGGAGGACTACCTGCGGCAGACGGGCTTGACCAATGGCTTGTACCTGTTACGACAAAGCCGAAATTATCTGGGAGGCTTTGCTCTGTCAGTGTCCCATTCAGGCCGTATCTACCACTACACCATTGAGAGACAGCTCAATGAAATGTTTGCTATTGCTGGAGGTAAGAGCCACAGGAGCCCTATGGATGTGATCGACTACCATTCCCAGGAGATGGATGGTCTCGTGTGTCTGCTGAAGAAGCCCTGCAACAGGCCCAAGAACATGCAGCCAAAGGTGGGGCCGTTCGAGGACCTGAAGGAAAAACTCATCCGAGAATACGTGAAGCAGACCTGGAACCTGCAGGTTAGTTTGTTCTCTCTCCTTCAGAGGGACGTTTCAGCTCTTTTGAAGGTGTTTGTGAAAGTTATAAATGATTTCCATCTCACCTGTTGTGGTGTCCTGAACAGCCTCTGTTTAGAGAAAGAGAGTCCACATCCAGTTTAATTCAGCTCACATCAAAAGTACTGAATTATTCCAGAGGGAATTTAGGTGTTTAAGTAACTCATTTAAGTGTCTTCAAACATTCGTTAGCAGGTTTTAGCTTTGAGAAGGAAGGATGTTCTGTAGCAGCCTGTGAAGATTTAGAGGATATTCAGGGTCATGTTCTTCATCCTCTGAAGCATCCTCCTTTGTCCAATCAGCTCTAGAAGCTCCAGAGTCACCAGAACAGACCATCTTTATCAGCGTGTTCACTTGTTATGCTCACATCCTTCAGGATTGATGAGCTAACAGCTAGTCTGAGTCCAGACAAGACCAAAGCTGGTAGCTGAATTGTATGTTTTTTACATGGAATTCTGTGGGTTTTTTTTTTTCATTTAATTCTGTAGTTTATCCATTGAATTCTGTGGGGTTTTTTCACATAGAATTTTTGTTTACAAGCATCCAAATCCTGAGCAGCAGCCACCTGTTGTACTGGTTTATCCAGGGATTGAGTTCAGCAGGAATTCCTGCTGAAGTGTCTGTGACATGAAGCTGAACTGGACAGGAGTTGTGGATCCTGGAGTCCTTCTGAGACTTTGGAGCTGGATCCGTTCAGACTGTACTGATGAGCTAAATGTGTTGGTGTGTATAGTCAGTTGGTGTTACAACAACACTGTGGCCTTCACAACTTATTTACACAATATTAGCAGAACTACCGTAATTTCCGGGCTATAAGGCGCACCTGAATATAAGCCGCAGCAGCTAAATTTGGGGGAAATTGCAGATTTGTCCACACATAAGCCGCACCTAACTATAAGCCGCGGGTGTTTTAATGTTTAGTTACCATATGTATGTGTGTGTGGGAGGCCACTTAGAGGCTACTCTCACACCCACATACCTTTGTCTGTTTGTATGTGAATACGGTTGTTGTCTGCTCTGAGGACACAGCCTACTGTTCGTATGTAAATGTTTTACCACCTTGGGCAGCTACTGATTGCTGCTTGAACTGAGAGAAAGCCGGAGCGGCCCAACCGGTTCCAGCAGCACTAGCTGGCCTCACTGTTCCTTAATGTTTAATTACTCTATATATGAGTTCCTGCTACCACAGAGGGGATTGTTGGGACAGAGATGACTGTTTGGGAACTATTGTATCAAAAATAAGCAGCCTACCGTGTCATCGTCTTCCTCCTCCTGCGTACTAAAACCACCAAAATCCTCATCGTCAGTGTCAGAAATGAACAGGTCCAGAATCGCCTCCTCAGCCAGTCTCTCTCCTTTGTTGTCCCTCTAAAAACCAATAAAATCCTCTTCCTCTTCATCAGTTTCGGAGTAAAACAGCCTCCGAACGAGGGCTCCATAAGCTATTGCGTAATCCTCTAATATGGCCACGCGTCGCGTTTGTGCATGCGCACGTAATGAACGTGACTGCGAGGTAAACGCACGTACGTAAAACACGCAAAAGCTTTATGAATCGCGGTCACGTAAATTACGTGCGCATGCGCAAATGCGACACACGGCCATAGAAGTGGATTGCGCAATAGCTGATTGAGCCGTTCGGAGGCTGTTTGATTCAGACACTGACAAAGAGGAAGAGGATTTTATTGGTTTTCAGAGCGACAACAAAGGAGAGAGACTGGCTGATGAGGCGATTCTGGGCCTGTTCGTTTCTGACACTGACAAAGAGGATTTTGATGGTTTTAGCACGCAGGAGGAGGAAGACATAACAAGGTAGGCTGCTTATTTTGATACAGCAGTTCCCAAACAGTCATCTCTTACTCTCCATCATCATCACGCAGCAGTCCAGTTTTTCAAAACATACTTTGTTGTGCGCTGGTGCTTTGATAGCGCCCCCTTGGTAGCCGTTAGCTGAGCCACAGATAAGCCGCACCGTTGTTTAAGGCGCAGGGTCCAAAGCAAGGGAAAAAAGTAGCGGCTTATAGTCCGGAAATTACGGTAAGCTCAGAAGCTCAGAGCGGGCTCCAGGCTGCTGTTGGCAGCACTGAACTGCACTTTATCTGGTAACAGATTCCTAAAGATAATGAGCTGGTGTATGCAAAACGTACACACTCCTCCA
>SSNR01000135.1:1352769-1364312 GCA_006937965.1 Callopanchax toddi
TGTTCTAAAGAGGTTAACTAACAGGTAATATAGTGTTCTAACTAGAGGTTAACTAACAGGTAATATAGTGTTCTAACTAGAGGTTAACTAACAGGTAATATAGTGTTCTAACTGTAGAAGTTAGCTAACAGGTAATATACTGTTCTAAAGAGGTTAACTAACAGGTAACATAGTGTTCTAACTAGAGGTTAACTAACAGGTAATATAGTGTTCTAAATAGGTTAACTAACAGGTAATATAGTGTTCTAACTAGAGGTTAACTAACAGGTAATATAGTGTTCTAACTAGAGGTTAACTAACAGGTAATATAGTGTTCTAAAGAGGTTAACTAACAGGTAATATAGTGTTCTAAAGAGGTTAACTAACAGGTAATATAGTGGTCTAACTAGAGGTTAACTAACAGGTAATATAGTGTTCTAACTAGAGGTTAACTAACAGGTAATATAGTGTTCTAAAGAGGTTAACTAACAGGTAATATAGTGTTCTAACTGTAGAGGTTAACTAACAGGTAATATAGTGTTCTAACTAGAGGTTAACTAACAGGTAATATAGTGTTCTAACTAGAGGTTAACTAACAGGTAATATAGTGTTCTAACTGTAGAAGTTAGCTAACAGGTAATATACTGTTCTAAAGAGGTTAACTAACAGGTAATATAGTGTTCTAACTAGAGGTTAACTAACAGGTAATATAGTGTTCTAACTAGAGGTTAACTAACAGGTAATATAGTGTTCTAACTAGAGGTTAACTAACAGGTAATATAGTGTTCTAACTAGAGGTTAACTAACAGGTAATATAGTGTTCTAAAGAGGTTAACTAACAGGTAATATAATGTTCTAACTGTAGAGGTTAACTAACAGGTAATATAGTGTTCTAAAGAGGTTAACTAACAGGTAATGTAGTGTTCTAAAGAGGTTAACTAACAGGTAATATAGTGTTCTAAAGAGGTTAACTAACAGGTAATATAGTGTTCTAAAGAGGTTAACTAACAGGTAATATAGTGTTCTAACTAGAGGTTAACTAACAGGTAATATAGTGTTCTAAAGAGGTTAACTAACAGGTAATATAGTGTTCTAAAGAGGTTAACTAACAGGTAATATAGTGTTCTAACTAGAGTTTTTCTAAAACCTAAAAAAATATTTAAAAATTTGATTCTGACTTCATTTTGTCCAATTTGGTTGACCTTTTGTCAACTTTTGTCAAACTTTTGTTTACACTCTGGTTTCTTTGCTGTTATTATAAATAAAACTGTCCATTTTCTTTGACCTTGATTGTTTTTAAATCAGAGAAAAGAAAAGGTTTGTTTTTCTTATTACATTTTGTGGCTCTTATTATTTTACAGTACACATTATGATGTGTTTTTGCTGAATAGGTGTTTGTATTTGTAAATGTGTTCATGTGATCTGAGTGTGTATTGATGCTGTTTGACTTCTTATTGCTCACATCTGTAAAGGCGTTTTAAGGTTTTATCTTTAGAGAATAAATTCATCTTCAAATGAACTGATAACATCAACACAAGGCTTTGATTTCAGACACAAAGTCACGTTTGGTTTGTTTCACTCTTGTGTGCAGGATCCGGCAGCGAGATCAGAACAGATCATATGCGCTGTGTTTATTACACGAAGGCCAAGTGATGCATTATCGCATCGATAAGGACAGCCATCAGAAGCTGTCCATCCCAGATGGGAAGAAGTTCGACACCCTGTGGCAGGTGAGCGTGTTTCCTCTGTTAGCTCTGTTACTGTAGTTCAATTAGCGTCAAATCACTACTGGCCTTAAAGAGACCAGATGGAGTATCAGTTTCAGTATGGTACTTTCATTATGTAAAAAGATCAGCCAGGAAAGGGCCAGTTTTATTTCTTCACTGTGATGATAGATAGATAGATAGATAGATAGATAGATAGATAGATAGATAGATAGATAGATAGATAGATAGATAGATAGATAGATAGATAGATAGATAGATAGATAGATAGATAGATAGATAGATAGATAGATAGATAGATAGATAGATAGATAGATAGATAGATAGATGATCTAATAAGTCTTCTCTCCATCTCACAGCTGGTGGAGCACTACTCCTACAAACCTGACGGTCTGCTGCGGGTTCTGACAGAACCCTGTCTGAGGCCTGATAGAGACTCTGGTAAAACACTCAGCAACACCTCAGACAGCTGATGTTCCCTTCAAGATGATGTCATTTCCCTCTGGGATTATTACAGTTGGTTTGATTTGATAACAACTGGTTTCTGATTGGATCCATTCTTCCTGTTTCACAGTGCTGATAAGACGAGCAGCCACCATTCCTCCACCTCACCATCCGGGGTTCACTTCTGTCTTTGTAAGTGGCATCTGTGTGTGTGTGTGTGTGTGTGTGTGTGTGTGCGTGCGTGCGTGCGTGCGTGTGTGTGTGACCTGACTGACCTGAAACACTTCTCAGAAGGCAGCAGATTGAACAGAACGTTCTTTAGTGTAGAAATTGAAATGTGTTTCAGTAGAAACACTAAACAGATGAGGAGGTTTACTAACAGGTCCTGATCAGGATCAGACCTGACAGAACACTACAGGATGACCAGACATCCAGGTGGTTTTATTTTCTGTATGTTATGGAAACACAAGCTGAACTATAAACCAAACCAATCTAAACATCTAAAATACACGTTGTTTGGTTAAAACATTAAAAACTTTATCTCACTGTATTATCATATTCATATTATTATTATGGCTGCATGGTGGCGCAGTTGGTTAGCACTGTTGCCTCGCAGCAAGGAGGTCGTGGGTTCGCGTCCCGGCTCTGCGGCCTCTCTGCGTGGAGTTTGCATGTTCTCCCCGTGCGTGCGTGGGTTTCCTCCAGGTACTCCGGTTTCCTCCCACAGTCCAAAGACATGACTGTCAGGCTAATTGGGCTGGTAAATTGTCCTTAGGTGTGAGTGGGTGCGTGGTTGTTTGTCTCGTTCGTCTCTGTGTGGCCCTGCGATGGACTGGCGACCTGTCCAGGGTGTCCCCCGCCTCTCGCCCCTTGACCGCTGGAGATAGGCACCAGCTCCCCCCGCGACCCTCTGTGGAGGAATAAGCGGCTACAGAAAATGGATGGATGGATATTATTATTATTAAATAATAAATAAAACAAATAAACATTATTATTGCTATTTTCTTGGTGTGGAGATTAAAGATTCAATATTATGTTCTTAAATAAGATTTAGATTTTATCTGATTAAAAAGCACATTTTTTAATGTGGTTTTTTTCTTTAATTAATTCCATGCCTGTGATTAATTTACAATTTTCTCTATTTTTTTGTGCAGAAATTAAAAGTTTTGTTCTCAATGTTTGTTTAAGTCAGCTCAGTTCTTCTCAGTCCTTCAGGATTTGATTGGTTTAGTTTGGTCTGGTTCTCGTGATCTGTGTATATTTATACAGCAGCTTAGTGTTTTTTAAACTACAACCTCAAAATTCTGCTCATATGAGTAAAGTGATTCAAAAAGAATTGTGTAAAAAATAACAAAATCCCATCAGAACATGTGGCTTTTAACAAATCATTTTTCAGAAAAGTCTGCAAAAATAAATATTCTAATTTCCACTGTGTTTCCTGCAGAATGATTTTACAGTTCTTCATCACACATGAGTAAATGTTGAGGCCTGCTGTCATTCATGCAGAACATTTCCCCTCTGCTGCTGCAGACCCTGGTGCTTTACCGCCCTCTAGTGGTCAAACAACATTTACTTCCATCTCATTTCAGGATGTTTTTTTTACACATCTGGTGCCAAAAAGTGTCAGGAAAAAAAAAAAATCCATTCATGCATCCATACGAAGAAAAGGCTTTCTGATACATGATTTATCAAGTCAATTATTCGTGACTTTAGAGATTTTTTTAAGCGAGAAGATGATTAAAACATCAAGTCATGGAGAGAAACAGCTGATAGGGGTGTGTTCCATGTGTAGTGAGAGTAGAGTGGTTAGTCTGCTGTTTGTTTCATTTAGCTGTTTAGATATGAGCCAGTAGATTTAGGTGATTGATCAGATAACACTACAGGTCTGGATCAGACTGTAGAATCAAATCAAATTTATTTATTTATTTAGCACAATTAAAAACAACTGACATTAGCCAAAGTGCTGAACGTGAACAAGTGAGAAAATAACAACAAAACCCAGTAAAAACAAACAAACAAACAAACAAAAGAAAAACAAAACAGGTAGAATAAATTCTAAAAACAATAAAATATTAAAAAATGAAAAATTCTCTCCTCATGTATTAAATGAATCCAGATAGAGGGATGTTTGGGCCGTCCTGAAGTGATTACCACACACACTGGGACACTCAAAGAAGGGTGGAGCCTCTAGAAACAGGGTGTAGCACTTTGACGGAGTAATACTCATGCATAGTCAGATCAGGAGAGACACTGCTGCACATCAGTGGCAAATTAGTGACTAATTTTTAGGTATTTCAAACAACTTCTGCTGTAAAAGTCATCCTGATGCATTAGACAGTTTATGGTGTTGATGCTGTAGAACGTACAGTAATGTAGTAATTCAGATGTAGTTTGGTTGAAACAAACCAAACAGTCTCGCTGAATTGTAAAGATTTACAAACCACGTAGTTTTGATGCATCAGTGGGACTGTTTTCAGCAGAGTTGTTTGAAACACATGAAAATTAGCCATTTATTTGTCACTGATCTGCAGCAGTGAGCTGAGTATTGCTCCGGTCAGAGGACTACATTCTTGTAAATATTTTATGAAGTTCATCATGTCTTTTTTTTTACATTACTAGTTAAGGTTCTTATGATGCATACATGTAATATTTGGTAAAACAAGCGGAACAGGAAAACCTAAAATCAGCCATCTCAGACCACTGTAAGCGCAATAACCACATCATGGACTGGGAGCACGGGAAAATCATTCACACGGAAAACAACAGATACAGACGTTGGATCAGGGAGGCAATCGAAATAAGGAAACAGGAAAAGTGGACCATCAACCGGGATGAGGGGGCCTACCAGCTGTCCCACACCTGGGATTCCCTTCTCCAGAAACCAACTGGGGGAGGTGGGCGTGACTGACCCAGCAGATCTGACAGATCTGGGTCGGTCACGCCCATCGGACGAACAGCTGATAAAGATGCGTCACATAAACATCAGTGACACTTCTGATGAAGACCTGAGCAGTGGGTCGAAACATGTCAAGACAAAGGTAAATAAGATTTACCAAATATTACATGTCTGCATCATAAGAACCTTAACTAGTAGGACTACATTCTGTTTCTAGAGACAACAGGTGAAGGATTCAGCAGGATAGCATGACCCAGGCTTTACCTGGATGGGTTTTAATTCTAAGGATGACTACATGAATGTGCCAGCACCACCTCACCATTTGATAACGGTCATGTTTCATTTCAGCAAAAGGCAGCGGGTGGAATTCAGTCCGTGTTGATCAAAATAAAGGTACGCTAACACACAGCTCACCCACAGGATGCTGCACCTCCCTCTCAGTGTTAGCTCAGGTTCTTCTAATCTTCCAGTGTGTTTCCAAGTGTGATAGAAAACTAGTCATGGATGTTTTTTTGTACTAAAAGTGGAGTTTCTCTTTAGTCACTTAAAATATTCATACAAGTACCGGTAGTTGTTAACAGTTGTTCCATCCTATTATTTTATTTTATTTTTTATAATAAGTGGATTCAACTAATTTAGTGGAGGGTGTTTAACCTCTTCTAGACCATCATCACAAATTAGCATCAAACCATTCTGTCCTTAAAGCCTCCAGATGAAGTATCAGGATTCATTATTTCATCAACAACTTGCTGAATCCAGTCATGTCTACTGCCCTCTGGTGGAGGAGCCACTGGTGGAATGGGACAATTTTATTTCTTTATAATTACATAATTCAATCAAACTGATGGCTATAGAGTTCTTATATTAGTATTAGTCAATAAATTGTTCTGTGGTTAAAAAAAACAAACTATATATTTTCTTCCTATTTCAGTCTTCAAAGGGTTAAACTTAATGAGTCCTCCAATTGAACTCCAATTGTTTTTAGATGCTTAAGGATGAAATGAAGCAGCTAGACTGAGGTTTCCATCTTGTTACAGTTCATAGTGAATGGTGACCTTAATGTGTTCATGTTGGGTTTCAGCACAACGTTAGGACATTACAACATTCCGTTTATTAGCTGCTGAACTTGTTTAATGGAGCCTTTTCAGTGTTTTAACGGGATGTTTGAGTCATAAGTACAACCCAAACCCAGAGGTGACATCACTCAAAGTGGGTGGAGTTTCCAGAAACAGGAAGTGGTCCTCTGCTAGTCAGATCAGGAGAGACGCTGCTGCAGTCTAGTTTGTTTACCAAACAATGTCTGAATTACTGCACGACTGTAAGTGCAGCAACATCGACACCATAAACTAAACCATGCTAAACTGTAGAGGTTAACTAACAGGTGATGCAGAGTTCTAAAGCATCTGTGGGACTTTTTGAGCAACAGTTGTTTTATACCAGAAAATTAGGTGGTAATCTGTCACCAATCTGCAGCAGCGTCTCTCCTGATCTGACTAGTATTGCTCCAGTCAGAGGACTAGTTCCTGTTTCTAGAGGTTCTGCCCACTTTGGGTGATGTCACCAGTGGGTGTGGTCCTTACTGTAGATTAGAAACTGCTTCAGAATGACCCAAACGTCCCTTTAACTCATTACATCATCATGCGTTTGTATATTCTCTAAAACACTGTGTACTTTACCAGCCGATTCATGGACCTCGACCAATCAGCGTGGACATCAATCCTTATGAAACAAGGGCCAGCAAAGGTAAGCTCTGGACCTGGAAATACTTACAGGTACAGTGAAGTCTGCCGTTTAGTGATAGTTTGCTTGTTAAAGGACTTGTTCTACATCAGGACTACTCAGTAGGTTGCTGGACCAGATCCGACCCGTGAGTCACATGTTTCTAGTCCATGTGCCATATTTCACTAAATCCACATTTCCCTCGCGAGTCTGCGCGGTACCATCATTACAGGATGAGGAGCTGAAGCTACTGCTCTCCTTAAGTATCACTTTCACTTGTGGACCATGTAGCAGCATGACTGCTAATTAATACACAGTTTATGTACATTACTCTTTATTTACATTCTGATACCAGATGTCTGATGTCCAGATGTCAGATGTCTGGCTGAACTGAAGCAGCTCAGCTCCTCAGATAAACACAAACATTACTCAGTGGATGGAAGAAAGGCAGCATTTAAATGGATATTTGGTTCATTTTAAAGTGGTGCTCAGCTTTAGCGATAAGGTGAGGAGCTCCATCATCTAGAGGGAGCTCAGAGCAGAACTGCAGCTCCTCTTCATTAAAAGGAGTCAGCTGAGGTGGTTCAGGCTTCTGATTAGGCCTCATGATTGTTTCATGCTTGGAGGTTTTCCAGCAGACTCCCAGGAAGAGTCCCCAGAGTAGGCCCCTCCTTCTTTTTGAGCTTGTTCAACTTTTTAAGATCAGTCTCTGATCCATCTCTGATCCACCAACAACTGCTGAGTCATCAGAATGTTTCTGCAGATGACAGGACTCTGACTGCTACTGAAGGTCTGAGGTGTTCAGAGTAAAAAGGAGTGGTGAGAGTTCAGTTCCCTGTGGTGCTCCTGTGCTGCTGACCACCTGGTCAGACACTCAACCTGAGGTCTGGTAGTCAGGTAGTCCTTAATCCAGGTGACTGTAGAGGATCCACCTGTGTCTCTGGAGTTTCTACATAATAAATCAGACTGCATTGTATTAAATGCTCTGGAGAAATCAAAGAGCCTGAGCCTCAGAGCTGCTGCTTGGTCCAGATGACTGTGGGTTTGTTGAAGCAGGTCTGTGATGTGTCTTCAACTCCAACCCCACGGTGATGAGCAAACTGTAGAAGGTCCTGGTGTTTGTTTGCTCATTCAGGTGGACCATTAACAGTCTCTGGATGACTTGCATGATGTGTGATGTTAGGACAACAGGTCTATAGTCATTGAGGACATGGTACTGGAACAAGGCAGGATGTCTTCTACAGACCTGGAACCTCCTCCTGGGTCAGGCTAAGGTTGAAGAGGTGCTGCAGAATCCCACTGGTCTGATCAGGTCTTGAGGACTCTGACTCTATTTGGACCCGCAGCCTTGATCTGGTTGAGTCTCTCCAGCTGCCTCTTAGGGGTGAAGGGAGGGTGGAAGGTCTGATTTGCTGGTAGGAGAGGAGGACGCTGAACTGAACCTCTTAAAGAACATGTTCAGTTCATTGTCTTTGTCCAGACTTCCATCTGTCTGACTCTCCTTCTGCTTGAAGCCAGTGATGTTCTTCATCCCTGACCACACACATCTGAAATTGTTTTGCTGCAAGTTGGTCTCCAGTTTTTACCTGAACGTCTCCTTGTTGTTTCGTATCTTGACTTTGAGTTGTGTCTGTACACTTCAAGATGCCTCCTGGAGGAGAAACTAGTCTCAGGTGTGATTTTGGTCCTTTCTTTCACACAAACAGTCTTCAGATCCTGAAGGTTCCTTCTCTGACGTTCTCTAGAATTCAGGTCAGCTGATTGGCTGGGCCGTTCAAGCAGCTTGATTTTCCTCTCTGTAACCAGTAGAGAGTTTCTTGGCTGTTTGGGATCATTGTCCTGATGAAACGTCCTCCTGGTTTCATCTTCATCCTCCTGGTGGGGGCAGCAAGTTTTGAGTCACAATGTTTTGCTACATTTTTCAACCTGTTGTTTCTTCATCATGGAGTCTATGTGATGAACTGCTACAGGCCATGGAGGTTGACTTCATTACTTCTTGTTTCCTTTAATACCATTGTCCTGCTGATTCCAGGTCTTTCTGAAGCTCTCACTGATCCTTGGCTCTTCCTTTCACTTCACTTGAAATCTTGCATTCAGCAACTCAGCCTTTATTTGTAATGTGTCTTCCTAGAGTCTGTCCATGCAGGGTTCTCCAAGTCAGAACAAGGATCTTATCATTTTTTGTCTTGGTAGCTAACAAGCTAACCAACACTGTGCACTGTGCACCAGCACTGTTATCCCACAGAATGTAAAAGTAACATCTCATGTGATATTCCAGTATTTTAATTGGCTGATCTGAGTTTGGGGCAGGAGACTTTGTGCCCCATGTCTGTCTACTGAGAGCACTGTTATTTCAGCTGTTAATTATTTTTTTTAAATGCTGATCGGGCTGGCATCATTTTTGGTATTTTAAGAGGATTCATCCTCCTGAGCACAAATGTTTATAACATAATCTCATTGTAACAGAATAGATTTTAATAAAAATTTACTCTAAAACAAATTATTCTTTCCCACTGATTATTTTAAATTATTTTAAAGCATAGAGCTCCACAGCGCCATCTGGTGGGGCCCGGCTCCACTGGCCCCTAATGTGGAGAAAAGCATGCTGATGGCAGAAGGACGTCACATCATTGATTTAATGTTTTAGACATTCATGAACAAACCTGTAGCACACTATTTTATGTTTCAGGTCAGAGTACTGATGCAGTTTTCCTACTGAATGTTGGTTTTCCTCCATCAGAGGCCATGCCGATGGATACTGAGGTGTATGAAAGTCCTTATGCAGATCCAGATGAACTGAGGAGCTCCACAGTGAACCGTGACCATCTCTACTTGGAGGACGGAGAACTGGGCTCTGGGAACTTTGGTACTGTAATGAAAGGGACCTACAAGATGAGGAAGTGAGTTTCACACATCACACCCTGCAGGGTCTGTTTCAATTCAACTTCACACACTTCTATAAAAACATCTCAGCCTTCAAAGGTGAAGGTTTAGTGGGTTCATCTGAAAAGGTTGCAGGACTAATCCTGAGTCCCTGACTATGGAGGCCTCATGGGCTCTGACTGTGGGAGGAAAACACCATGACCTACAGTATGTTCAGTAAAATAAAGTCACCTACAGAGGGGGAAATGATTATAAGATCCTCTGCTGATATTAACTGTTTGCTGACTTACTAAGAAATGACCTGTCTCAAACCTTAGATGAATTTTAAAGAGAGAAAATTGAAATCTTGAAAAAACACATCAAGTTATAAATAAGTTTGTGTTTCACTGAGGCAAATGAATACTTGACCTTCTACAACCCAGCCTGCAGATAGTGTGGCACACAGACAGCCGTTAATCAATCCCAGAAACACCTGATCTCATCTCGTTATGTGTATAAAGCACACCTATCCACAGAATCACTTTCTACCACTACAACCAACCCTTCATAGACAAGAGCTCTCAAATGATGTCAGAGACAAGACTGTGGACCTCCACAAGGCAAGAATTGAATACAAAACAATCAGTCAGGAGCTTGGTGAGAAGGTAACAACTGCTGGTGTGATGATTCGGAAATGGGAGAAATATAAAATGACCATCAGTTGCCCTCCGTTTGAAGCTCCATGCAAGATACTGCCTCATAGCAAGATGAGGATCATGAGAGAGGTGAAGGATCAGCCCACAAGCTCACACCTGAAGGTGGCTGGGACCACAGTCTCCAAGAACACTGAGGATCTGATTACTGCTAGAGTATAATATGCCATCATGGATTAAAGTCTTTCAGAGTCCCCCTGCTCAAGACAGAACATGTCTATGCCTGTCTTAAGCCTGCCAGTGAACATAGATGATTCAGATAAAGCATGGGAGAAGGTGTTGTGGTCAAATCAGACCAAAGTCCAGCTCTTTGGCATCAGTTTCACTGACATGTCTGGAGGAAGAGAAAGGCCTCCAGGCACACCATCCCCACAGTCAAGCATGGAGCTGAAACCCTGAGCTTCCAGCAGGTGGCAGCCAAGAACATTACTGTCAGTAAATATAAGTAGACAGAACCCTTCCTCCTGAGGTATGTGAAAACCTGGTGAAGAAACGCCTACCACTGTGACTACCAACCAGGGTTTCTCCACCATGTATGAACGGGTGGTCTGCTTAGGGATCAAATAATTCTTTTCTTCATTGAAACACAAATCCTAAGACAAACTTTATGTGTTTTATTAGGATTTTCATTTGATTTTCTATTTCTTTTTATTAAAATGTAAATACCATGAAGGTTGGAGACTGGTCATTTCTTAAATATCAGCAAACTTTCAAAGTCAGAAGAAGAGCAATTTGTTATTTCCCACATTGTATAAAACCTAGAGTCAGTCCAGGAACATTTTGAGTGGAGGATGGTCACTCTTCACCCTGAGCCTCACTCTTCACCCTGAGCCTCACTCTTCACCCTGAGCCTCACTCTTCATCCTGAGCCTCACTCTTCACCCTGAGCCTCACTCTTCACCCTGAGCCTCACTCTTCATCCTGAGCCTCACTCTTCATCTTGAGCCTCACTCTTCACCCTGAGCCTCACTCTTCACCCTGAGCCTCACTCTTCACCCTGAGCCTCACTCTTCATCCTGAGCCTCACTCTTCATCCTGAGCCTCACTCTTCACACTGAGCCTCACTCTTCATCTTGAGCCTCACTCTTCATCCTGAGCCTCACTCTTCACCCTGAGCCTCACTCTTCATCTTGAGCCTCACTCTTCACCCTGAGCCTCACTCTTCATCCTGAGCCTCACTCTTCACCCTGAGCCTCACTCTTCATC
>SSNR01000135.1:1370408-1391123 GCA_006937965.1 Callopanchax toddi
GTCAAAGTCCAGTTAGTATTAGGAGACTTATTAATGTGGTTTACTGTTCTTTTTTCCAGGCTGGAGGAGAGGCCTGAATTCACTGTTGTTGAGCCCAGACTACGGGAGTATTACTACGACATTGCACAGTGATCCTTCACATAGACATTATCAAGCTATGCAAACTTTTGGTGGATGAAACAATCTTTCATAAACCATCCATCATAAATGTCTTATTATAAATGTTATCATATTTATGTACTTAAACTCTGGAATGTAGTCAGCATCCTAAATCCTTCCAGGCCCTGAACCTGATAGAGGCTGAGAGTGTGTCTATGCATGGATGTGTGTGTGACTGGGTGGATGTAGCCTCTAGTTAAAGAGAAAACCTGCTTCATTTACCTTAAAGATTATAATTATGCATTTCTATCTTTTCACTTGAATGCAAGCAAGACGAATGCTCTGAAGGTTTTGTTTAATGAGTTGTTTGTTCTTCCAGCTGAAGCTGCATAATGTGTAAAAGTTCTTTATGTTTAGTATAAGCTGCATAGAGTCTGGATGTTTCAGTGTAACAGGCTTTCATGACTGTCTTCAGAATAAATAGACCAAGTGGGGTTTCTGTCTCATCTCTCACTAGATAGAACCAGTAAGTTCACAAAGCACCCAGTAATGCCCGAGGCTGGATTAGTTAATGCTGCTGCTGCTGCAGCAGGACGTACAGTACAGTCATTCAGTTGGTTAAGACAAAATATCTCTGTAGAGGTTTACTGACAGGTGACATGATGTTCTAACACATCGGTTTGACTTTCTGAGCAGGAGATGTTTTCAATACCAGAAGATTAGCTGCTAACTTGCTACCAATCTGCAGCAGTGTCTCTCTTGATCTGACTAGTCTTTATTATTGCTTGTTTCTAAAGACTGCCAAGAGATGTCACCACTGGGTGTGGTCCTTACTGTAGATAACTGATAGACACCACTTCAGAATAACCCTGGTAATTAATACAGGAAGTGTTGCAGTTACAAGCTTTTTGGTTTATCAGGTCTAATAAAGAGTCACTTTTCAAAGATTGTTTATAATAACAATGTGTTCAGAACTTCCCTCATGAGCACCAAAACAGGTGGTGATCCTAAAATATAGGAGCAATCTGTCATCTGCATAACAATGCAATTTATTTATTTATTATCATTTATATATAGCACACTGAAAGCCAGTTGAATCCAAAGTGCTGTACAATAGTAAAATGTATAAACATAAAACAAGGCTTAGGCAACAATAAAAACAGATAAAACAGCACCACAGAGTAAAGACAATTAAAATTAGATAAAAACATTTAAAAAATTTAACAGAAATAAACGCAGTAAAATTAAAAACCAACATCACGTGGGAAATAGGTGTGTTTTAAAACCCTGCGTATCCTCTGGGATACTGTTCAGATTGATCAATTTTAGAAGTAAAAAGGAGGACTGTTTTCTCATCTCTTAAGGGAGCTGGATCATCTATATACTCCAACATGTTTAAACTCAGATCAGACTCTCTGGAGACGTGCAAAATAACTTGGGAAGCTTGTTTGGGAATGGAGATATCACAGCCTATTTGGGAGGAGACTCTACACAGGGTGCATAAGTCCTCCATCTGTGCCAAACACTGCTTTATTCGATGTAAGGTCCTACATCGTGTTCACTACACTAAAGAACGTCTAGCTAAAATGTTTAAGAATGTATCACCTTCATGTGATCGGTGTCATCAAACCCCTGCTAACTATATCCACATGTTTTGGCAATGCCCACTTCTGTCTAAATATTGGCAGGAAAATGTTTCTACTCTGTCCACAATCATAGGAATACAGGTCACACTGCATCCTCATACAGCTGTCTCTGGGGTCACGCTGCCTCCACTCAGCCTCTCCTCCTCACAAAAAGATGTCATAGCTTTCACTACCCTTCTGACTCGACGGCCTATCCTGCTACGGTGGAAATCCGCCTTACCTCCCACACATGTACAATGGCTAAAGGAAGTTTTATATTTTCTGAAACTGGAAAGAATCAGACTATCGATTCTTGGATGATCAAAGAAATGTAATGAGATCTGGAGTCCATTTTTAGATCTGATTAAAGGCCCACAATTTACACTTATGTCAGATTAAGTCTTGGCTGTAAAAATTTGATATTATACTGTATTTATGGGTTGCTATGGGACGTATTTTGTTTTGTCTGTAATAATCTTTTGGTTTTATTTCACTTTTCTTTTGCGCTGAAATACTGTCTAACTTGTTTCACTATGTACCAGGTTAGAGCACTGGGTAGGGGTGGGAGAGATGGGATTACTTTGTATGTTTTGAGTGTTCTATTGCTCTTTTGTTTCTTTGCAGAACTGTTCCATTTCATTTAGGTTGATATTTGTACCTTGCAAAAAACCAATAAACATATGTTGAAAAAAGTAAAAAGAACACAATACAAAATCACAAAAAAAGAAACCAAACAGGTGTAGGCTGAAGCCTAGCTTTTGTATGCCTACACTTTTTAGTAAGTAAAAATGTATTTATATAGCGCCTTTCGAGATACAAATCACAAAGCGCTTAACAAGATAAAACAGTTGTACAAAATTACAGATGTGAAAAAAAAAATCAGTAAAAGATGAGAAAACATGACACAAGTAACAAGTTAAACCCATAGATTTGAACAGATGAGTTTTGAACTTTTTCTTAAATGAGTCCACTGAATCCACAGACTTCAGAGAGAGGAAGTGAGTTCCAGAGCCTTGGAGCCACAGATGAAAAGGCTCTGTCGTCTGTCTCCTTTAGTCCTCAGTCTGGTTTTAGGGACTGAGAGTAGACATTGGTCAGAGGACCTGAGGGACCTGGAGGGAGTGTAGGGATTGAGATAAGATGTAACGTAAGCCGGTGTCTGACCATTCAGGGCTCTCCAAGTCAGGACAAGGATCTTGTAGTGGGTTGTAGTGGGTTCTAGAATTTACTGGAAGCCAGTGCAGCTCCATCAACAGAGGGGTCACGTGTGAATCTGGATTGTTTAGTCAAAAGCCTGGCAGCAGCATTCTGTAGAGTCTGTAGTCTGTTTATGGAGGTTTTAGAAAGGCAAGTATAGATGGAGTTGCAGTAGTCCAAGTGGGACGCAACAAAGGCATGGACTAAGACCTCCACTTCAGGACTAAGACCTCCACTTGAGGACTAAAACCTCCACTTGAGGACTAAGACCTCCACTTGAGGACTAAGACCTCCACTTGAGGACTAAGACCTCCACTTGAGGACTAAGACCTCCACTTGAGGACTAAGACCTCCACTTGAGGACTAAGACCTCCACTTGAGGACTAAGACCTCCACTTGAGGACTAAAACCTCCACTTCAGGACTAAGACCTCCACTTGAGGACTAAAACCTCCACTTGAGGACTAAGACCTCCACTTGAGGACTAAGACCTCCACTTCAGGACTAAGACCTCCACTTGAGGACTAAAACCTCCACTTGAGGACTAAAACCTCCACTTCAGGACTAAGACCTCCACTTCAGGACTAAGACCTCCACTTCAGGACTAAGACCTCCACATCAGGATGGGAGACAATGGAACCAAGTGTGACAAAGCAGATGACTTATAAAGAGCACGCAGGCACATTTTTACACAAGGAGGCAGACACTGATGGGTTTCCAATAAATAGAATGAATGTATTAATTAAAATCAGTAAAAAGAATAAAATAACTTAAAAATGACTTAAAATACTCAGGCTGAGACTTACCAGAGGGGGTTAGGCCAACTAAAATCTAAACAAACCAAAATCACTCCACTCAGTGCAGCAGGCATTCAGGAGGTGCGCAGTGGAGGAGTACACACACACACACACACACACACACACACACACACACACACACACACACACACACACACACACACACACACACACACACACACACACACACACACACACACACACACACACACACACACAGGAAGTCCCCACCACCAAGGCCTATAGTCCCCTGCTGGAAGCTCAGCCTGGAATAAAAGAGAAAAAAAGTTAAAAACTGACAAGTCCAAGCCCTTCCCCCCCAGAATGAAAAGTCTTTTTCTTGCTGGACCCCGGAAGGGCAGCAGGCAGTGGCATCCCAGAGCCACAGGCACCTGCTCCGGTGTAGCTCCAGCCTCTTTGCAGACCCCGTCCCGATCCCTCCGGAGGCACACAGTCTGGTTGCTGGAGGCTCTTCACCCAGGTCCAGCTGATCCATCCAACCACAAGTCTATCAACCTTGCTCTCTGGTGCAGGGTCACAGGAAGCGTCTGAGGACTTGGCTCGGACAATGCTGACTAGTCCCACTGAATGATGAATATGTTGAAACTCCTGATGTTATCAGTAAACAAAACAGCAGTCTCCAGGTGTGACTTGGGCCGTCACTCCCGCATGGGGCATGCACACACACCTGTAGTATAACCGACTGTTGAAGTGAGTCACATGAAAGACATGAAAATAGTACGCAAACTCACCGATACATGCCATTCCTACCCCCCACTGGAGGAACTGGCAACCCAGTGCCTGGGGTGCCACTCTCACTGCTACCCCAGCAGCCGACTGGACACCTGACCCCAGGCACACAGAGGTGAGTTCTCATCCCTAACACCTGCTCTTAGGGCTTTAAACCCACCCAGCTGGCCTATGATTGGTCAGCTGGTCATTAATCAAAACAGCTTCAGCTGTGGGCCATTAAGACAGGAGCAACTGAATGCTTCTTCTGCCACACAAGTTTAGCAATGTTTCTGAGGTGGTAGAAGCAGGATTTAACCAGAGAGCTGATGTGATTATCTAGAGTGAAACCTGAGTCAAGGTTTCTGATGGTAGATTTAACTAAAGGGGCCAAAGGTCCAAGGATCTCCTTCACCTTAGAAGTGATGTTTTCTGCTGCAAAGATGATTATTTCAGTTTTGCTCTCGTTAAGTTGTAGGAAGCTGCCTGACATCCAGCTCTTAATTGAATCCAGGCATTTCAGGAGGTTGTGGACCTCGGAGAGGTTGTTCAGAGGAAAAGATGGATATCATCTGCGTATAACTGATAAGATACTATGTCCTTGAAGGATGACAAAATTTGACCAAGGGGGAGCAGAAGGGCAGGAATAGCAGAGGTCCCAGTACAGAACCTTGAGGAACACCAAAATGCACAGGACTGGAGAGGGATTTGTAGGTAGATGAAGCCAGGAAAGTTGATCTATCAGACAGATAAGAAGACAGCCACTTCAGCATAGATCCTGACAGACCAGCCCAACATCTCAGTCTGTCCAAGAGGATCTGATGATCGACGGTGTCAAAAGCTGACGTCAGGTCCAGCATGAGCAGCACAGAGCATTTACCTGCATCAGTCTGCATAAGGATATCATTAGAGACTCTGAGAAGAGCTGTTTCTGTTGAGTGGGATTTACGGAAACCTGACTGAAAATGGTCCATGATGTTGTGCTGATCTAGAGCAGTGGTCAGCTGTTTGACCACAATCTTCTCTAAGATCTTAGCCAGAAAAGGAAGCTTGGAGAAGGGTCTGTAGCTGCTGGGAAGAGAGGGGTCTAAATGAGATTTTTTAAGAAGTGGATGGATGACAGCACTCTTGAGATAATCAGGAACCTGACCAGAAATAAGAGAAGCATTTACTATGGTGAGCACACTAGGTCCAATACAATGAAAGACTGACTTAAACAAACATGCAGGTAAAATGTCCAGAGAGCAGAAAGATGGCTTCATGGTGCTAACAAGCTTAGCTAGCTCAAGTAGTGATACTGGAGAAAACCGGTCTAAAATTACAGGACGAACTGAAGAGGGAAGAATTAGTCCAGGAGTAGGTGGAGAGATGTTGTTTCTCACATTTCTGACCTTGTCTACAAAGTGGGAGCGAAAAAGCTGATAGTCATCATTAGAGGAGATGGGAACCGAAGGGGCCGCAGGAGTAGTAAAGGCTCGGATGGTGCTGAAGAACAGTTTGGAGTTACCTTTACTCCTAGCAACCAGGTTAGAAAAATATGTGGTTCTAGCTTCTTTGACAGCAAGATTAAAGGAAGCTAAAAGATCTTTCAGATGGAGAAGGTGAACATGTAGATGGGTTTTCTTCCACAGGCGTTCGATTTTCCTGCAGGTGCACTTTAAGTAGCGGATACTATCATTAATCCAAGGTGTGGAGTTTGTTACTGGTACTGATCTCTTTCTAACAGGGCAGATAGTGTCTAGAATATAGAGGCAATGGTCATTAAAGTCCTGAGTCATACAGTCAACATCACTGAGAGAAGACAAGAAGAGTTTAAAATCAGCAGTAAAATGATCAGAAGTGGAGTTGTTTAAAAACCGAGAGCTGACCTCACGGCGCGCAGGAGACTGAGACACAGAATGAGATAAATTTAAAAAGATACAGTGATGGTCAGAGATAACAATGTCCTCAGAGCAGATAGAGTCAATGTTTAGGCCTAGAGTAAAGATAAGATCTAGAGTGTGACCACCAGAGTGAGTGGGGCCTGACACATGCTGGGTGAAATTAAAAGAGTCCATGAGACTGAGGAAGTTCTTGGCAAAATGGTCGGAGTGATCATCAACGTGGATGTTAAAGTCCCCAGCTATGAGCAGCCTGGGTAACTTGATGGAGGCCGATAAAAAGTCACTAAAATCCTCTAAGAAGGTCCCGTTTAGACCTGGTGGGCGGTAAACCACAGCACAATTAATTGGGATTTTATCCCCAATTTTAATCAGCTGAAGTTCAAATGAAGAGAAGAATCCAGTGTTTGAGGAGCAGCAGGAGGACTCAGATCTGAACACAGCTGCAAGCCGTTTGACCAGGTCTGGTAGATTTAGTTTTACTGTATGAACAGGGGGTGTGTTGGTGTGAGGTAATCTCAAGCGATGTCTTGGAGTGTGGCTTTGTCAGTTCAGTAACATAAAGAGGAGCTTGACCATGTAGGGCCCTGAAAGTTAGAGTCAGGATTTTAAAATGAACTCTACATTTAACAGGTAACCAGTGCAGAGACCTCAGAATAGGAGTGATGTCATCTTTCCTGTTTGCTCCAGTGAGGAGCCTCGCTGCAGAGTTCTGGACCAGCTGAAGGCCATAAAGGGCTTTTTGGTTCAAACATGTGAAAAGTGTGTTACAGTAATCTAGACGGGAGGAGATCAAAGCATGAAGAACCATTTCCAGTTCAGGTTTTGACACCAACCTTCTCAGTTTGGAAATATTTCTCAGATGATAAAAACAGTTTCTGACCAGCTGTTTTGAGTGACCTTCAAGAGACATTGATTGGTCGAAAATAACACCCAGATTCCTCAGGTTTGACTTTACAGCAGAACTTAAATGTCCAATATGTTGACTGATCAGAGGGACCATCCTATCAGGGGCAACAATCAGACATTCAGTCTTTTCAGGGTTTAACTGAAGGAAGTTATTTTCTAACCAGTTAGTAATAGCTGACAGACACTCCAGTAGTTCAGACAGTTTGTAGAACTCTGAGTCCTTGAAGAAGCAGTGCAGCTGAATGTCATCTGCATAAAGGTGGTAGGAGACATTGTGACATCAATTATCTGTCCAAGAGGATGGATATAGTAAAAACAGGAGTGGACCCAGAACAGGGCCTTGGGGTACCCCACAAAACAGATCAGTAGATGTGGTCTATATGGACACTGAACTACAATCTGAACCAATCTAAACCAGGTCCAGAGATCTTTGATCAGTGTTGTTCAGGAGCAGTTTGTTTTCAGTGTTGAACAAATAGATAACCAGCAGATGGCAGCACCACCCAACCCTTTAGCTTCCACATAAAGAAAGTGTTTTGATTTTGTTGTTGGGTTTTTTATTTTTATTTTTTGCTTTTTTTGACACAGTAAATGTTCTAATCAGAGCTTAAAATTCTACAAAAATTCTTGAAATTGGATAATTTTACATTGTCAGTGATTTGAAAGTGCCTGAAACTATAAGTGAAATTGGTTGATATAATTTATTTGTTTGAGAAAAAGAATGATTTATGATCTGTGTGTAAATCATCACCAGTGAGGTGCTGGAGAATCTGGAAAACTCACCTTGGAAGTGGTTAGAAAGTGTTTGATGTATGAGCCCTGTATGAGTCAATAATGATAATGTGACACATTTAATGATTACCTTAAATTATTATAAACTAATAGCATCTCACTTTGAAACATCCTCAGATTTTGTTATATATATTTTTAGTTTGGTAGTGTTTTCTTCAGTTTATTTTGGTGTATTTTTTTAAATAAACTAACAGGACTAAAATGTGTTCTAACAAATACGTAGATGTGCTGCCAGTTAAAGGGTTAATATCACTACCCGTCAGTAGTTACTGATCTAAAATCATATGGATTTAAATTTAAAACTTCCACATTCCCACAGAACATTTTGTTTTTTCACACAGTCAGTCAGACTGAATAGAGTTAAGTCAGTTGTGTCACAACATAAGTAAGTAAAAATTTATTTCTATAGCACCTTTTGCAGAAATAAATCACAAAAAACATCCAATTAAAACATGATTAAAATACATTAGGTGGTGATAGACCCAAGGGTGCAGCTAGCAGGAGGAGGAGGAGGAGGAGGAGGAGGAGGTAGGTAGGTAAAATCCTAAACCAGTTTAACAAGTGAAAAAACAAAGACCATCATGGGTACAGGATGTGGAAATGGAACATGGCCTAGACTACGGTATCTAGCAAAGCTGTGCTAAAACCAGTTATTAGGGTTAGGGGGCAAAAACTTTATCACATAGAGCCATGTTGGTTTGGATAACTTTATTCAGTCAAAATCATCCTTTGAAAAGTTTGTTTTATATTTACTAAGGTTATATTTGATTTTCTGCTTTCTAGTGGGTTTACAGTGGTTTATAATAATAAAAACAAAAACAAAAAAACAGAAATACATTAAAAAACCATGTATGTTTAATTTGTGCCAAAATGACTAATTTGTAATACAGGTAGATTTTAATTCACCAATCCTTCTGTTAAACTTTCATAATTCATTTTTAGAACCAGTTTTGGTCCAGATGATGATCAGATGTTGTTCTATGGTTTTGTAGAGGTTACATGTTCAACTGAATCATTTTAGAGAGAAAGTCACCTTACAGTTTACCATTTCCTTAGGAGAAAATTACATTTGAAATGTTCTAATGTGTGCCTACTTAACAGACTCTAACCTAGTAATAATAATATTAATTATGGAGTAATTTGATGAGTGTTACCTTTATTATACTGAATAAAATACAAATAGATCCTGTAATTGCTGAGATATTTTCACTTTAATTTTTGAGAATATGATTTATAAATTTATCACTGATCTGCAGCAGTGTCTCTCCTGATCTGACTAGCCATGAATATAGCTCCAGTTAGAGGACTTCTTCCTGTGTCTCTGTCCACTTTGAGTGATGTCACTGTGGGTGTTGTCCTTGCTGTAGATAAATAACTGCCACTTCAGAACGACCCTGATGACCTTTAACCTCTCACTGCTCAGACAAGTAGGTACAGGTTAAAAATGAGTGAAAAAGCAGCTAAAATCCAAAGAAACTCATGGAAAGACCTCCAGAAAACCTGGAATCTATCAGGGCAGAGCACTAAGGTCTTGCTGCTTAGAACATTTAATAAAGTTATGGATATAAAATAAAACTTCACAATGAACCATGCACTGCTTTCTTCCTTCTGATTCTTTAGAATTGAGTACAGCTGGTTATAAACTGATTATAGAAGCCTTTTGTTCATTTCCTTGGTGTTTAAGGCACTAAACCACCTTGTGAGGGTAGGTTTAACGTCTGTGTGACAAGAGGAAGAGCAACGTCTCCCAGTCTACTCTGCGGTGACAAAGACTGTTCCTCAGAAACATCTTTAAATTCACGTGCAAAGCGTTTCCCATGAGAAGAGGCTGGGGTCCGGGCCTCCAGTATTGGGAAACGGGTCCTTCTTTACGCAACTCTTACTTGTGGTGGGATTGCCACCGGCTTAGAAATGGGACATCTGCCGGAAGGAGGCCAGCCACAGTGGGGACAAATATTGTGACGTTAGGTTGTCTCAGCAGCAGCATGAAGCCACAGGGCAGGTCTGCCTGGCCAGGGCCTCAACCGTCTGCTCTCAGGCTCGTATATGAACCTTCTATCTATAACCTCCTAGAAACTGATTCTAGCATCAGCTCTGGGGCCGTCGCTTCAGCTGCAGGGAGACGGTTTACTACCAATCTGAAGGTGAATTCAATACATAAACTGAGCCTCTGACTTCACCCACACAGACCCAGGAGTATTCAGAATTTCATTTATAAATTCTCTCTGTCCATTCAATTGATTTTGACCTGCTGAGACCCTGAGGCGCTTTTTAAATCTAGTTAAAGACCCACGTTTATTCCATGGCTCTTATTTCTGGCTGAGCTGGACTCCTATCTTTCATTGTGTTGGTTTTTTCTGACTGTATTTATTGATTTTAACTTCTTTTTAGTCCTGATGTATATTTTGTAATGATTTTATATTTGCTCTTATCTGTTTGGTCAACTTTGCTGTTTTAAATGTTCTATAAATAAAGTTTGAGTTGCTTGTCACCCTGTTAAAACCAGGGTTTTATAAAACTCTAACTGTGAGAACGAGGATCTGGCTGATCAGTTCAGGTCAGAAGTGAAATGACAGGTTGCACAAAGTCATCACCTTTGACCTTAAAGGGACGCTTGGGTCGTTCTGAAGTGGCCTTCTATCGGTTCTTTATCTACAGTCAGGACCACACCCACCAGTGACATCACTCAAAGTGGGCAGAGTCTCTAGAAGCAGGAAGTAGTCCTCTGACTGGAGCAATGCTCATGGTTAGTCAGATCAGGAGAGACGCTGCTGCAGATCGGTGACAAACAGCTAATCTTTAGGTGTTTAAAACAATAAAACCACTGGTCCATAAGAACTCTGTTAGTAAACCTCTGTAGTTTAGCATGAGACTGTGTTTAGTTCGTTCTACTACTACTACTACTACTACTACTACTACTACTACTACTACTACTACTACTACTACTACTACTACTACTACTACTACTACTACTACTGGATGAACTTGGGGTGGCATTAGCTCAGTTGGGAGAGTGGCCGGTCTGGTAACCAGAGGGTCACCGGTTTGATCCCCACCTCCAGCTGGGTTAGATTGTCGTTGTGTCCTTGGGCAAGACACTTCACCCACCTTGCCTGTGTGAATGTGAGTGAATGTTGGTGGTGGTCAGAAGGGCCGATGGCGCAGAATGGCAGCCTCGCTTCTGTCAGTCTGCCCCAGGGCAGCTGTGGCTACAGACGTCTGTCGTAGTTTACCACCACCGGTGAGAATGACTGTGTGAATGAATAATGCAACTCTGTAAAGCGTCTTTGAGTGACCTGAAAAGCGCTATATAAAACTGATGCATTATTACTGCAGCAGCAACACCATAAACTGAACAAACAGCCTCATGTTAAACTGTCACTTCATAAAAACTCCACGTATCACTTTAGATAATACGGCCAGATTTAAATCCACCACCAGCAGATGAACAGCATCAAATCTTCAAAAGAGCAAATCCATCAGAGCTGATGGATAGCTGACCATAGACTGTTGATCATCAACCTGAAAAATGATCCATCTGATCTGTCATCAAGTCTCCTGTTAGTCAACCTGATGTTACCTGTGAAAACAGGCTGTGGGGGTCGTTATGATTTGACTGTCATAATGAATCTATGTTTATTACAATCAGTTGGATTTGTTTGATGTTTTGAGATGACTTGTGTCGTGAACTGCAGCTTTAGAAATAAACTTTCCTGTAATGTCTAGGTCAGGGGTATTCAATTACAAACCAGGAAGGAGAGTCCGTGGGCCGGGGGGGGGGATGTTCATGGTGGATTTCATTACACAATGACAGCTTGTCATGGGGCACATAGAACATGATTTTAAAGGCAGAGAGAGCTGATGATGTTTAAACTGGTTACAATCATATTACTACTGCTAAAGCAGTAGTTTGTCATATTTGAAATATAAATGTATTCTAAGCCGGTTCTTTGAAAGCCTTTGTTCCCTGAAGGAGACCGTGGCCTAGAGGTAGGAGACCCAGCTTACAGCATTAATATCCATCATTAGATGGTTAGAATTTATTGTTATAGGCGTGCAGGCCCATGTACACACATGTGCAAAAAACTTTTTTTTCAGTCTGTATATGGCTCGTGGGCCAGAAATATGCGGGTCTGGCCCACTGAATAGCCCGGGTCTAGGTGTTTTCTTTTGTTCCTGATTGTGAATCGAGGTGTGAAACTGTCCACTAGTCTCAGGCTCACAATCCCACACGAGGAACAGGTTTCTGTTTTTGTTCATTCCTTGTATTTAAAGTTACTTTACACTAAAAGTAAGTTATCTTTGGAAACATGGCAGCTAATGAAGGTGTGATAGGAACGTTCTAATGCCTCAGTGGGACTTACTTAAACAACAGTTGTTTTAAATACCAAAAATTAGCCGCTAGTTTGTCACCAATCTGCAGCACTGTCTCTCCTGATCTGACTATAGCAATGAGTTTCGCTCCAATCAGAGGACTACTTCCTGTTTCTAGAGACCCCGCCCACTTTGAGTGACGTCGCCAGTTCTCACTGTGGATAACTGATAGAACGCCACTTCAGAACGACTCAGGTGAGCCTGACTGTAGGAGCTGTCTGACAGGAAACAGGCCAACAGAACCACCAGCTGGAGGACTGGGTCTCATTATGAAACAAGTCAATGAAAGCGTCTGACGTAAACAGAAAACACAAAATCCACAGAGGTCAAAGGTAAAACCTGTTTGATGAAGACGTTTCTTTATTTTTACACCAATACCCTTCATTCTCTAACTTCTTAAAAAGAGATGAGGAATTAAGAACATTCCATCTAAGAATGAGTCAATAAGAACTAGTCCTCTTTAATCTGTTTAAAATTAATGCCCATATAAAAGTGAATATTTCTCAACTACAGGGTTTATTTATAATGTTTTTAGTTTCGTAATAAAAGGTAACACTCATCAGATTACTCCACAGGTGTAATAATTAATATCAATATTACTAGGTTAGAGTAAATAGGCACACGATAGAAAAGGTCAAATGTATTTCTCCTAAGAAAATGGTAAACTGTAAAGTGAATTTCTCTTTAAAATGATGCAGTTGAACCTGTGACCTATATAAAACCATAGAACATCTGAACCAAAACTGGTTATAAAATATGAATTATGAATGTTTAAGAGGAATCCATCTGTACTATAAATTAGTCATTTTGAACTCCATATGTTGTTTTTGTTTTTCATTAGTTTCAGATTTCTATAAAACACTTTAAACTCATAGAAAGCAGAAAACCAGTAAAGACAGGAGAAAAGCAGAACCAGCAGTCTGTGTAATGGTGGGGGAGCTGCTGTTCATACTGAATACACGGGATGATCTCAGGCACCCGTTGGTCAGGTTGAATGATTGACACCTCATTTGAAACAGAACCAATAGAATTGAATATAAAATACATTGGCAGCTTTATTTATCCATCACTAGAAGAAAAAGCACCGAGACGTGCTCCTCTGGTCTCAAACATGTTGGGTCACTGTTTAGTGAACCAGAGACAATGGACCACTGATTCTGGTGGATAGTGAAACAGCTAAGGCAGGATGTGACTAATGGCCGCTTGTTTGGGCTAGTTATTGGCTGTTAGCTTGCATAGTGATGAAACTTGTAATGGTGGAATCTGCAGAGCCTGGGCGTTCAAAGGATATATTTAGTCTGCATTTATTCAGATCTCTTCCCGTTAAGTGGATAGCATGTTTTGGGGTTTGGTTTCAGAAGTGCAGCTGGCCCCGGGGCCACTCAGGCTCCAGAGGTTTTAAAACATTTGTTTATTTGAGGTGGTTCTAGATTTTCACCTCCACAGAAACCAACACAAAGACACCATAGACCTACAAGTAGAGGGACTTTATTCAGGTAACATACAGCATTTCTATTAGATAGATTCAAAGTTTCATAAAAGCAGTTTGAGGCTTGATGCTGGTTTACGAAGCATCAACAAATATGAAAACAGACACAAGACTTTACTAAAGGAGCTGGAGAGCGTCAGGACTGTAGGTCCTCCAGTGAAGCCTCCATAGCAGATCGAGGCTATTAGCTGTGAGGGCCTTCAACACCATGTGTTCAGGTTTTGGCTCTAATAAAGCATCAGATGACAGCGTGAGCTGTTTATAGTTAGTTGGGGACGTAGTGCTATGAAGCAGATTGTTAGGTGTTACTACAACGTGGAGGAAGCAAAGTTAGAAAAAATCAACTCGTAAAAGAAAGTCTCAGCTTCCAAAATCAACTATTTAATAAATAAAGGCGTCATTTGTTTGCATTTTAAAAAAATCACAGTTCCTATACTCGTTCCCTTCAGTTATTAACCTTTATGTGTTTTTTTAACCAAACTGCAAATAAAATAAATCTCGTTTCAGTAGATTAAAACATGGTCTGGGTGTGGAGCAGAGCTGGTCTCACTCCCCCTGGAAACGAGGTGGTCTCTTCTCTCTGAACGCAGACAAGCCTTCCAGACGGTCTTTAGTTGGTATCACCTGTAAAACAACACAGGTGTTAGAAACCACCTGATCAATCATCTCTCACACACTTTCCCTGGGTATAATCTTAGTTTAACGTCTGGACTGAGGAGATGTCTGAATTCAGACATCAATCATCTTTATTTTATTTACATAAAAGATCAAACTAACGGTGGAAATCTGAACCAACGTGTCAGCTCTCAAAGAGGGAAAATGGAGAACTACAGAACTCAGAAGAACTTTCTTCACTCCTCCACAATAAGAGTCTCAAAATATCTGCTGCTTTTACAAATAGTTAAATAATACTGATCTGCTCATGATGCAGTCAAAGGTGATGAATTAAGTCCTTATATTGAGATTAAACAGAAACCAAACCAATACCCAGAATGCCTTGGGTAAATAGTAACTTAAAACACCAGAATAAGTTTTAATAATACATATATAATTTTAGGGCTGACAGTGTCACCTGCATCTGGATCTGAAAACAACCTGTAAAGAACTTCTCAGAAGTCCCAGTGGTTTAAGCTCGAGTTTAAATAGAAAATAATAATAATAATAATAAACTATTGTTACAAGTGTTTACATTTGGGACTCTTATTGTGAAGGATTTAAAGATGTTCTTTGAGCTCTGCTGTGGGTGCAGCTGTTAAAGTAGTAAAAACCACAGCTTGTGTTCAGTAAAATGCTTCATTCTTTAGAGTGAACTCAGTGAGAACAGCCTTAGAACCCTGGGTTTAAATAATATTAATTATTTAAAAATTATTTATAAAAACAGAACCAATAATCAGGTTCAGGTTCATCAAGGAGCCTCTTTAATAAATGTCAACTTGATTCTGAAAATAACATTTTACCCGTTGCTCAACATTTTAACTGAACTCTTGACCCTGGTTTTTCCTTCTAACAGCCTGTCTGTTATTTCTACCTGAGATTTGACTACTTACCAATAATTAGAATAATAATTATAGATTTCTTCATTTTCTAAAATGAATGTCTGAGGATATTTAAATATTTCAGTATTTCTATGGCAAAATCCTGAACTACACTCATCACCTGTCTGAAGAATTCCTCAATCCTGCAGGTATCTGAAGATCAAACCCAGATTAAATCCTCACCTGATCATAGCACGCCTCTTCAATGGCCAGGCCTGTAGATAAATCCACCTGAAAGAAGACACAACTCATGATGGAGGAAGAAATACTGAGTCTAGCTGGTGGCTGTAACTCAGTTATTTTATAGTCAAACCCCCAAACGCTGGTTACTTCTGACCAGGTCAGGGCTCTGGAGCCACATGTGGCTCTTTGGCCCCTCTGATGTGGCTCCTGTTGTTACTTTGACTAAATAGTAACATGAACTCAAGTCGTGTTTCTTAATTAACAGGAGGAAAGAGTATTTTTAGTCTCTCTCATGATTTGATAGTTGCAACAAGTGTGTGTAAAATAAAAGTAATTTTGTTTTTAAACAGAAATAAAGAGAAACAATGATTTCAGTATCAATCACACAAATTAACACCTAAAATATAGCTGTATTAATAGACTGAGATTAGTAAATCAATCATTTGACTGGTTAAGACAAACGTGTTTCTAAAAATCTGGATTAAAATCACCTAAATCAGTTTAGAAACCTCTAAATCAGACTTAAAGCATTCTATAACCCCTTAAATCAGCCCATAATCACATACATCTGCCTAAAATCACTCTAACTCTCCTTAAACAACCTGAAATCCTGTAAATTAAACAAAAAAAAATCCTTCAACAGTTTGAAATAATGATCTAAAACAACCTCAAACCACCTTAAACAGCCAAAACTCCCCTGAATCAGCCTCTATACCCCTAAAACAACCTAAACCTGCCTATGAATGCAGCAGCTTTTCTCCTCTCTCTGCCTTATTGTCCAGATAATTAAGGTTCTGGATCCTTAGGCCCAGGTTACGATGTCATCCCTCCCCACCAACAATAATGGGTGAATGAGAAACTCCTGAAGCTGTTCAGTAAATTGCAGGTAAACAGAAACCAGCTGATAGTGGTAGAGGTGTGGGAGTGCTGGTTGTAACTCACCTCTATCCCCTGGTTAATCGCTAGTTTTGCCATCCTTATTGCAATGGGACCCTGTACAACCAAAAACCAGAAACTCACAATCGTAGCAGATCAAAAAGTCCTAAACATCTCCTTTCCAGGGACATTGTTCCCCTCGTATTGTGTCTCCATTTCCATCAGAATAGAGCTAGAGTTGTTACCTGAGGGTTAATCTCACGGGCGAGCTCTAGAGCCTTCAGATAGGCAGCATCTCCACTGTCGTTCTGCTCCACAGAATGACTGACCAGACCCAGGCGACACGCCTCTCTTCCATCCACCACTCTGGCAGCAAAGATGAGCTCCTTGGCCAGAGAGACGCCGATCACCCTGGGGAGACGCTGCGTTCCTCCTACAGACAAACAGAAGATCCACCTGATGGAACGAGGCCTTCTGCAAACGTTCATGTTGCTCTTTATGATAAAGATCTTATGCTCTGCAGTGAACAGAACCTTAGAAATGGAGCATCTTTCACTGTGGACTTGTTCTGATAAACATTTTAAAATAAATCTCCAACACAAAACAAGAAGAAATAAAGTCACGTCTTACCTGCTCCTGGGATAATGGCAAGTTTCGTTTCAACTAGTCCCATTTTTGCAGTGTCAGCTAAAAAAAACAAACAGAAAAAGAGTAAAGACCAGTGTACTCTGAGGCTTAAATCATTATAATAATCAAAGTTCTCATAAACATGCCTTAATATTTTGTTACTTTTATAATCCAATAAAAATAAAGTTTACTAGTTAAAGGTGACTAGTTTCAGCTGCGTTTCAGTGTTAGAAAAGGGGCCCAGTCAGATTACTGTGGGGGGATTTCTGCTCCTGATCTCTGTGTCCAGAAGGAAATAAAAGCCAGATTAAATAAAACAACATTAAAACCGCACCATCACAAACAGTCAGGCTTAAATTTCACACGATTTGTGAGTTTTTGGAGTCTCATTAGAACAAATGTGATCATTTTGTTCCTGTTTTAGTTGGATGCTGAAGGTTTAGTTTAGTTTGGTTTGATGTCTAGATGTGATACGATGTCTGTTCCTGTTTTAGTTGGATGCTGAAGGTTTGCTTTTCTAGCTGTAATCTCAACATAAAGCTCATTGACTTACAGGATATTCTGATGTCACAAGCTAGGGCCATTTCCAAGCCTCCTCCCAGAGCAGCTCCATCAATTGCTGCAATTGTTGGTACTGGTAGGTTACCTGTAAACAAAACAGACAGTTGTCAACATTTCTTACACACTGCACAAGTTCACCAGGTAACCTACACAAACTGATTCTCCTCAGATGCTTTCTAAGCTTCATGTTAATATCCAGACTCAACTGTTACGTCCTAAAATCCACAGACCGATTCAGACAAACCACTTGTTGAACTTTTCAGAGTGGTTGTGGATCAAAAAGCCAGTCGTTTGTGTTACAGTGTTGCTCTGTAGTCTATACCCAGGTCTGTGATGAGGGTTCTGGCTCTGGATACAAACGGTCCCACTTCACTCTGGTGCATCTTGCTCCTCTCCTTCAGGTCTGCACCTGCACTCAGACACAAAGAGGCAGCATGAAGGTCTCCTTCGTGGAATGAACAGCAGGAAGGTGGAGTGTATAGTCAAAACAGTTTCTCCATGAAATCCAGCCATCCTGGTGAATTTAAAGTTTAAAGGTCCATATTCATCACTTTCTATCCACTCTGAATCATTTCTTTTACATTTCAATAACATGTCAAAGCTCTGCATTGGTCAAACTGACCTTACTTTAAGGTCAGCTGTTGTTCTTCCATCCCCTCATCCTCCAGAAGCTAAACTTTCCTTTCAAATGGGCGGGGCAGTTGGGGAGCTGAGCTTGTCTAAGCCCCGCCCATCTCTCTTCTCCACTGGTTCACGAGACGTCAGTGGGTCTTCAGGGTTCAGATGAAGGGAGTAAAAAAAAAGACTTTTGTGCTCGTTGATCAACCATCTACGAAGCAACTGCTGTGCTTTGCTTGTAGCTTCACCATGACTGTTAGCTAACGTTTGTGAGGATGAGCGCTCCTGTGGTTTTTAAAGGGCGGGGGGGGGGCTCAGGTAGACAAAGGTGCTCATGATTGGCTCTGTCCTCTAGAGAGGAGTGGTCTTTTCCCTTCTTGACGTCAGCAGGGGAAAGATTTAGAAACCGCCCGTTTTAGCATTAGCTCAAAACACATTTCCCAAAAATGATAACCAGGAAGTGAAAACGGTGAAAATATCTGAACACTTTTGGGTCTCAGACACAGTCTTTGGGACTGATATGACTGTTAGAAGATCTTTAGAAAGTGAATTTTGCAGAATATGGGACCTTTTAAACACAAAATTAAGAATGAAGTCTGTTTTAAACTGTAGAAGATTACAAATAGGGATGTCCTGATCAGGTTTTTTTTTGCTCTCGAGTCCGAGTCTCAGTCATTTGATTTTGAGTATCTGCCGAGTCCCGATCCAATACTTTTACAATGTTGTTGTGATCAACTTTATAATACCTCCAGACCGCAGACAAACTCACGCTTTCTGCTTCAAGCTGCTTCTGTGTTCTATTTTGCCAGCGTATCACCAATAACATCTCCAACAAAGTGATGTCATGCTGCACATGTTGCTGTTTGTGTGGAGTCAAGAGGTCTAACTCGGTGCCACCACATAACTATAATGAGAATATATATGCATATACAGGGTTTCCTCTAGGATTTTAATTTAATTTAATTTATTTAATGGAGTATTTACTAATTACTTATCAGTAACAACATTTTTAACATTTATTTAAGGGGGATATTTATTTATTTCATGGAGTATTTATTAATTGTTTCCTAATAACAATATTTTTTATTTAAATTGGACTAAAACGGCTTTCCATACCTCCTCTCCTTCACTCCACCTGCTGCCCTGCGCTGCTTTCTCCTCTTCCCTCATTGAGCAGCTCTGTCCAACTTCTTAATTTGACAATTTGAAGGAATCTGTCAGTTATGGTGTGTTTTAGAGCAACACTTAATCACAAAACTCTTCATCAAAAAGCCATTTTCTTATCTTAGCACAGCTCCCAAATTTATTTTCCGACTGGGGGGTGGGGAGGTGGGTTGTATTGTGCCTGGAGCTGAGCTGGAGGGGGACGCGGCACAGGGGTGACGAGTTAAGGAGTTGCTGCGGGTGAGACCCGCTAGGCAGCCGGCCTCGCCACCTCCCCAGGACCGAGTTCAGAACGACATGCTGTGGTCCGTTTAGGGGGAGGGGGTGAGTCCCGGGCGTGGCGGTGGTTATTTTGCCGTAGCGGAGCACATGTGGAGGAAACGTATAGTAACAAGTCCGGACCGGTAGGTACCGTCCGATTCTGATCAAGTCTAAAATCATGTGATCGGGGCCGATTTCTGATCATGTGATCGGATCAGGACATCCCTAATTACAAACATCACATTCCATCAATAACAAGGTACTTTGTGTAAAAACCAAGGAGAGTACCTGCACAGAAGATACCAGGAACCAAGCTGCATAGGATTACACTTCTCACTTTATTATTCTTCTTGATGTTCTCTACAGCCTCAAACATCTGGAAGAAAGAAGATGGCACCTTGAATAAGGGACTACAAATTCCAGATTACATGTCATATCATATCTTCGCCTTGCTGTCTTCTTTCTCTCCAGGTCTGGGTTGTGGAGGCAGCATTCCCATTAGGGGAGCCCAGTCTATCCTCTCCCCAGTCACCTCCACTAGCTCCTATGGTGGGTCCCCAAGGCGTTTCCAGGCCATCTAAGAGAGATAATCCCTCCAGCGTGTCCTGGGTCAACCTGGGGGGCTCCTGCATGCAGGAAATGCCTGAAACACCTCCCCAGCAAGCCATCAAGGTGGCATCCTGACCACCTCACCTGGATCCTCTCCTGAGTCCAACCCAGATATCTTCATCACAACAGATCAATTCAGCATCCAAAACACTGTACATGTAGATGCTGCCCCGATCCACCTGGTGGCCCCTTCATTCCATAAAACCACAAAATTAATACTTAAAACACAGAGGTTGGACCTCTCTCCCTCAACCTGGAGTTGACTGAACACCATTTTCCAGTCAAGAGTCATGGTCTCAGATCACACTCAGCTGTGAACCTCCGCAGCAAGAGCTGAAGGTCATAGCCTGATGACGCTAGGAGGACCACATCATCCACAAAACCTGCCACC
>SSNR01000135.1:1421295-1447445 GCA_006937965.1 Callopanchax toddi
CCAAAAAGAGACCAATAGGGTGTCAGAATGGTAGGTCTCATCCAATCACAATCAGGCCTTTGTTTTTGAACGATGAGAACCTGGAATAAAAACAAGCCGAGATAAAATAGGGGTAATGAGGCTATTCTGAATAAGTAGTGAGTAGAAAGTACCGATATTTGTGTGAAAAGATAATGAGTAGACGTAAAAAGTCGTCTGAAAAAAATTACTCCAGTGAAGTATAAATAACCAAAATTGCAACTTAAGTAAGGTAATGAAGTATTTGTACTTTGTTATTTGAAGGCTCTGGTCGTGATGATATCAGGCACAACCTCAAGTGTGATATTGCTTTTATACAACAGTTCTACAAGCACATTTTATTATTTAACAATAAGTGACAAGAATTATGATTTTTTTGTTTGTTTAAATCATTTATTTAGCTCAGCCAACACAAATGGTTCCAACTCAAAACCTGTTCACAGGCAACACAAAATTAGAAACCCTGATATTGTCTGTAAAATGTCCCAGTGCTGTTGTACTCCAATATCAGTTTGAAAGTCTCTTATCCAATCAAATTACTTGGTCAAAACTGTTGTACAATGTAATTTAATTAGCCTACTTATTAATTAGCAGGACACCACAAATTACCACCACAACATTATATTTGCTTCTTGATGATTTGCTTTTTGTTTACTACTAGTAGTGAACTTATTCTGATCTTTGTTTGTCCATTAGGTGTGATGAAAACAGAGGAGCGTCATTTTGCAGAAGCGTGTGCCAGGCAGTTTCTCGACGTGGCTAATCAGTGGGGGATAGCTGACAAAATCAGCACTATTGGAACAGACAGCGCTCCTAATATGGTGGCAGCAGGGAGGATAATGCCATTCGAGCATTTGCCCTGCATTGCACATGCTATACAGAGAGCTATTGTGATGTCGCTTCGGGGAGGTGGTTTTGATGGTGTTCTGGCCAAGTGCCGTAAAGTGGTTGGGCATTTCAAACATAGTCCAGCAAACTCAGATGAGCTGAATGCCCAGCAAGCCTCCCTTGGACAAGAACAAGAGCAACTCGTGCAAGATGTTCCAACACGGTGGAATTCCACCCTTGAAATGATCAGGCGGGTGAGGCGCAACAGAGAGGCACTGCACACAACACTGTCTCAGCAGAAGCACAATCTGGCCCTCCCAACAAATGAGAAGCTAGCAAAGCTGGAGGAACTGCTGGAGCCATGCAGGTATGGTCTGCAAAGATAGCGTGTTCATGAATTGGCATGCAAATTATTTTAAATATCACTTTTTATCTAAGAAACACCTGCCCTTTAATGTAATGTGATTTAGAACTTTAAAAATGTGTAATCTGAGTAAAGTGAATTAGTCCTTAATTATTTATTTCTCTGTTTCTCTCTGTGTATGTGTGTGTGTGTGTGTGTGTGTAGGTACATCACTGAGCTGCTTGGTGGGGATAACTATGTATCCTGCTCTGTGGTTCTACCCGCCCTGTGCCACCTCCAGCATGCAATGAAGATCTCAGATGATGATCCTGCCTATAGTGTGCGATTCAAGACTGCATTCACCGAGGACCTCAGCAAGCGGAGGGAGAAATTAAACCTGGAATGGCTTAAGGTATGTCACACAGGAGATGACTGCATTGTTTGACCATTATAGACTGTTAATCAAGTAGATCGGTCAATGAATAGATAAATGAGTTATGAAGAAATATGGAGGTTGGATTTGAAAAGTGACATTTTATTACTTTTATTCATCAAAGGTGGCGACTGCCCTGGATCCACGATTTAAGGACCTCAAGTGCTTGCCCAGGGCAGAGAGGGAGCCGGTGTGGGCAAAGCTAAGTAAGTTGGTGAAGGGAAAAGAAGCCACTCTGGGGCCACATGAGGAGGAGAACCTTGAGCCACCAAAGAAGAAAATAGTCCTCCTGCTAATGGGATCAGACTCGGAATCAGATGAGGAGACACCAGTAGACAACACTGTTGAGAGGTACAAGGTAGAACCCAGTGCCAGCTTAGATCAGTGTCCACTGAAGTGGTGGTCGGAGCACACTGCTGTGTATGGTAAGATGGTCCACATTGCCCGTAAATATTTGGGCACGCCTGCCACAACTGTCCCATGCGAGAGACTTTTTTCTTTAGCAGGCTATATTGTGCAGAAGAGGAGATCTAGTTTGTCACCAGAAAATGTGAACAAGCTGGTCTGCTTGAGTGACTGGTGGAAGAAGCAGAAATAGAGCTTGGACTGATTGACACAGAGCTACTGACTGTAAACAGTTCTTCATGACCTTTTATGTAGGTCTACAGTTTAGAATTTTTGTTTAACTGAATAAACAGTTATTAAACACAAGCACATCTTGTTTTGATCATTATTTATTTCCATCACCAGTTATCATAGTAGAACAACTTTCTCAGTTTGAGATGTATATTGGAAACAGGAGATGAGTCTAAACCTGGTCTAATGCGCCTCCTGGCTTCAGAAACCTTTTCTCAAAGACTTATTTTTAGTCAGTATTTAGGTAGCACACATACTATGAATGCTTTTCGCAGAATTCAAATGAGCCATTTTAATCTAGATTAATCTAGATTAATTTTGAAATTAATCTAGATTAAAATGGCTCATTTGAATTCTGCCAAAGGGTTCATAATACCGGTATGTGTGTTCATGAGGCTGAAGAGTCGTGATACTTCAAGTCTAGACTTTAAGGTTAGTAACAGCTGATCCACTGTTTGGATCAGCTGTTACTAACCTAACAAGAAATACTAAACCTGTCAGAACTTCTGTCAGAAACCCAGACCTGAGTCACAAACCAGAACCCACAGATGAGCTCTGAGCTTATTTTAACAACCTCTGATGGATGATCAAGTTATCAGGATGAAACATTTTAACACTAAAACACATTGATCTGTAATCAGAGGTCTGTCTCCTTTAACTTTACAGCTGTTTTCTGAGGCTCACTCTGTTTTAATAGTTTGACTGTAGAAACCTTCTCATCTCCTGACAGTAAAGGATTACATTTAGTTTACAGGTCACCTGATTAAAGCATCAACTCTCTTTTTTACATCAAATAACTTCATGCTGATTTTTTTTTTAGCTGTCAAAAAATGATTGTAGCATCCAGATTATCTGTAATGGATTAAATCTGCCTTTAAATGACTTAATTTCTCTACTGTTTATTTCCCATGATCCCATAGGGCTGTTTATCATGTTTTTGTTAAATAAAACCACTTTAGGGGATTTAAACATTAACGAGTCTGAAAACTAAAGACAACCCTCTGATAAAGTCACTGACAGATCAATGTGTTTTAGTGTTGATATTGTTTGATTTGTTCAATGTTCAGCTGTCAGTTATGCTGAGAAACGCAGCACGCGCTGCCACATTCACTTTAACGAGAGGCGCGTGCACAGCTGAGGCTGTCGGCCCAAATAACACGTCGGTTCACCAGGAAACACCTGGAACCAGACAGCCAGTCCAGACCTGGTTGATGACTTGGTCGAAGTTCTGTGGGAACTCTACCAAGTTGTTGCCGCGGGTTTGTGACTCGGTCAGCGCTCTGCTGCGTCTCCTCCAACCTGGATCAAGCTCCGAACCACACGGTCCGGTTCAGGAGGAGGGGGCGTATGCCGAGGTTGGCACGGGCGCGCGGCTCCCGGACACGCCTCTTTCACCTCCTTGGGTCCAGGTGAAAATCCTGGACCGGAACCGGCTCCCGGTGAAGGAGACACGCTTCACGTCTCCCGAACGCGCGCTTTACCTGGAGCCGCGGCTCCCAGTCCGGGTGAAGGATCGGGTCGGATCCGGGAGCCGCTCCAGGTGAAGCGAGCGTTCGGGAGACAGGAGCCGCGCCTCCTTCAGCTAGACCGGGGGAACGGGTCCTGCTGCAGGTCCGGACTCCGGAAAGATCCGGGCCAGGATCAGAGTCTGCCATTTGGTAATGCCTGTACCAGGGGCGTCAGAAGCATAAAAAATGTGGGGGGGACACTTCCCCAAAGAAAAAAATCTTTGTCGTAGACGCCATTTTCTGCATTCTGGCGCATTTAACAAGTTGTTAAACACCTATTTTACCTACAGTAGTAAAAACTGAACTCTAACTATTTCAGAGTCAGATTCAACAGGAAGTCTTCATTTTTAGCAGCTGTGTTCCCTAGAACACCATCAGCTGGACTATTCAAATCTTGGAGAAAAGACTGAAAAAAACTTATGGAAGTAAAAAATGACCAGCAGTGGTTTCATGTCAGAACTAAAGATGTGAATACAGTGACAAACTCTGCAGTAGTTCAAAGACATGATAATGGTCTGACATGTCTCCAGTTCTGGAAGGAACTCGTTAGACAACCAGCTGTTCAACCCTTAACTAATCAGAGCTCTACCAGTTCTCTACTGGTAACCAGGTAACGTTCAGTCCTGTTAGTACTGGTTGGTTTATGATGTGACTGACTGACTGCAGCATCTTCCACTAAAATGACAGGAATTTTTGTTATTTCTATCAAAGTAACACAGTCTGGTTGCTCCTGAACTACTGAAGTAAAGAACTGGTACTAGTACTACTACAAAAAGTACTGACTACTGATGAACTGTTTCTTTTATTCTTGTTAATAATGAGAATACCAGCAGGACTGAACTTAAATTTAATGGACATTTTTTTAACATTTAATTAAAACCCCCACTTCTTTACTATTCCTATTTACATAACAATAATGTAATTTATCCTAGTCCAAATAGTATTACTAGTCAAATAGAAAATACTGATATCCACAGGTATTTTGTTACTAGTAGAGATTCTATCCAACAACTGAATTGAAACCAAATCCTTAAAAAACACAAGGTGGTGACTTTAAGAAGACTGAATATGTATGCAGCTAGCTAAAAATCAGCTGTTCCAAGTAAAATGTCATATTTCAGATACACATAATACTATTCTATTACCCACAGTGAATACTTCAGATATCTTCAGTGTTATTCTTAGGACACATTTAGTCACATTTCCCATTCATGTGTATTGGGTTTGCAGCACAACCTCTACTAATCTATTCTTCCTGTCTGGAGTAAACATGATGGAGCTGAAAATGAATTCTGACCAGAAGAAACTCATTTTAACTGGTTCTAATTCAACCCTTACTAGTCATGATGTCACTTTAAGTGGACTATTTCAGGCTGAACAGCTTAGGAGGAATTAAATAAGTGACATCAATTATTTGAAAACAAATATCAAGAACCTGATTGTTCTTAAGACTGAAGTTCTACCAATCTGAAATGAAAATAGCTTAATGTCTGTTCAGTGTCCTGACAGCTGGGATTGTGTTTTCATTTGATCCATTTAAAATAAGATATTTTACTGGTAACAGTTAAATTAGAGGTGTTTAAAGTGAGTTTCTCTTAGTAAGAAATCTAGTGTAGCTTTGTGTTTATCTGACTGGAACGTTAATTTTTACTAAGAACAACAGATTTGATCAGGACAAATAACAAGTTAGAGGGATCTCTACATTACTGATAATCTTCAGTACTCTTTTATTTTTTGTAAAATAATCAACGGTTGTGTTTAAGTGTTAAATGTTGACCCTCAAATAAAGTATGTACTTATTTTATTTACTTATTAATTTACTGGTACAGTTTCTTTTATAAAGAGCAGTGAATCACACTCATTATTGTCATTTTATTTTTCACTAACTTTTTACTTGTATTTATATATTTTCTTCCCTTGTTTTCCTGTCTTTATTGTTCTGTCTCTGATATTTTTATTGTGCTTCCTGTACTTTTTTCTGCTTGTAGATCCATGAAACTTGATTGAGGCGCATTTACCTTTTTATTAGAGGCCATAGGTGATTATCTGTGGGGGTTTACCTCCTCTGGTCATTCAGGTCTTATGCCTGTGCCTCCTAACCCTCTGGCCCCTCCAGAGTAACACTCCGGTTTCTGGTCGACCTCCTTCCCGGTTCGGTTTGCTTTCAGCTGCAGCGCGAGATGAGGTCGGGTCCAGAAGGAGAGCAGCGTGTCAGGGTGCAGGGTGACCAGGAAAACATGGAGTGGATTTCAGCGGTCTGAGTAATTTCTAATGAATCAAGTGGAATGGATTTCTTTGAGAACAACCGAAAGAGCGCAAGACGGACTCGGTAAATGTGGGGGGGTCCAAATGCCTGATTTTACAAAGTGGGGGGGACACGTCCCCTCCTGACATAATGGTTGCGACGCCCATGGCCTGTACATCTCCTAGACCCAGAGACCCAATTTAGATTAACGGCGTTATTTTTTTTATCGCGCGATAACAGTTTCGCGTTAACGGCGTTATCGGCCCAGCACTAATATATATATATATATATATATATATATATATATATATATATATATATATATATATATATATATAAAGACTCTTCTAATATTCTCTGAATAACGTTCATGTGTTTATTTTCCTGTGTTAATAAAAACTTCTGATTTCAGGTTTTGATATGGACTGAAATGTTTTGCTGATCAAACATCATCCTTACTCTGCAAAAACTTATTTCTAAGAAAGTTTTTAAAAGCCTTGTTTTTAGACATTTTAACTTATTTTTAGTTTGAAAATAAAATATATTCTTAGAGCCCTACTTGAAATAAGCCAAATCTTCTCAAATATGGTCAAACTTTCTAGATTTGAGCACAAAAAAAATCTGTCAATGGGTTGGCAAACGCTTGGCTAGTCAGTCAGTTAGAATGACTTAAATTATTTCTATTAGCTAAATGCAGCAACAATAAGAGACAGAATATGTCAGATAGTTTTAAAATAATAATTGAAGATGCATTATGACTTTAACAAAATATATATTTTTTATTTTTTGTGCTGAGTTTATATTTACTGTATCTATGCACGTTTTTGTTTTATATTGTAAAAAATGAATGAAATATAATAAAAACAGGGACAGATTGTCCACTGCAGTGTGGTTTGGTTGTCTACATGAAGCTATTCATCATGAGTTTCTTTAGTAGTGCCTCTTGGACTAGTTTAGCTGAAACAAACTAAACAAATGGCCTCATACTAACAGTTGATCAAGTGTTCTAACAAGTCACTATGTCTTTTAGAGCAAGAGTTGTTTTAAATTTCTGAAAGTTAGATGCTAATTTGTCACAGATCTGCAGCAGTGTTTCTCCTGGTCTGACTAGCCTTGAGTATTACTCTGGTCAGAGGACCACTTCCTGTTTCTATAGACTCCTCCCACTTTGAGTGATATGGTCCTGACTGTAAATAAATGACCCAACCATCCCTTTAATTTCCAGAAGTCACACAAGCCTCACAGATAACCCTAAAGGTGTCTCTACCACTCATTATCTGACGTCGGCGAGCAGACTGGACCTGATTCAATCGCTCGGATTCCTGCTCAATAAAACTGAACTGTGACGAAACATGAATTCATGTTTTATTTCTTAACCTTTATAAGTGTTAACTGTACAGTTTGGATGTGATAAGGATACAAACTACTAGGAAAACAGATTCAGTGACATTTATTGTAAACAAAAACTCAACAATACAGTTGATCTGTGCTGAACAAACATGACTCCAGCTTTGACACAAACACTTCATTCAAGATGCACAATTTAATACTTTTACTACTGATGTCATTCATAGTAAAAGTACTTCTTACAGAAAGTGTCAGGTTGTTAGAATTGACTTTAAAACACAATAAAAATGTTGTAGGTCGATGTGATGAAGCTCGCTGTGGTCACACTCCTCCATGGTTTCACTCAGACTGGTTACGATCTAAAACAACAAAAAATCTGAAGCAACAGAACTCTTTGGGCAGTGTGGCTCCTCACCAATAAAAAGCTGTAATAAAGTCAGAAACATCAGGGTGTTTCAGGCTGTAGTACTTTATACTTAGTGGTAGTAAGTGCCTTTAATATCACTAGAAGAAGTGAGAGTGGAGCAGTTTTATCACGGGGCCCACGGTGCTCCTAACACAGGTCTGAAGACGTCAATGAGACCCTGCAAGGATCATCCAGGTTCTGGATGGGTTCAAAGAATCATCCAGTGTGATGGGGCCTAAGGAAAACTTCTACTACAAAAACATCATCAGCATCATCAGAAATGCCAACATGCTGGTCTGGACTTTCTGCTATAAGGCAAATCATGGCAGGACTGCATTGACCAATAGGAAGGAGGCAGCCTTTCACAGTCAGTAAAAACAAAGCAGATTATCAGTGACAGCAGCTGTGTCAAGATAAACAAAACCAAGTGACAACAGGTGAGAGAGATTCTGCAAAGAAATAGAAAAACAAAAATCACACAAAACATTATAAAATACAGTCCTTAGTGCCAACGAACCCACAGCCTCCTCTTCTTATTCTACATCTAAAAACAGCTCCTATCAGCTATTAAAGGGACGTTTAGGTCATCTTGAAGTGGCGTTTTATCTACAGTGAGGACCATACCCACTGGTGACATCACTCAAAATTAAATACTGTATAGAGCTTCTCTCAGTCATGCTTTACATTACAGTCCTTCACACGCTGATGGCAGTGAGCTACATTGTAGCCACAGAGGTGAAGCAACCAGACACAGGTGCCGCCAGACCCTCTGACCACCACCAGCAGGTGATGTGGGTGAAGCGTCTGATCCAAAGGCACGACAACAAGATGACCCAGCTGGAGCGGGGTTTGAACCGACAACCCTCTGGCTGCAAGATGAAGGCTCTACTGAGCTACCGCCACCTCTGACCGGAGCAAAACTCAAGGCTAGTCAGACCAGGAGAGACGCTGCTGCAGATCAGTGACAAATCAGCAATGTTTAAATCAACTCCTGAATAAAATCCTGCTGATGAGTTAAAACGCTCTACTACTCAGTGTGAGACTGTCTAGTTTGTTTCAACTGAACGTTCAAATCACTGTTACTGTATGTCCTGCTGCAGCATCAGCACCATAAACATGTTAAAGAGTAGAGGTTAATTAACAGGTACTATAGAGTTCTAACGCATGAGTGGGACTTTTTAAGCTAGATTTGTTTTAAATACCTGAAAATTAGTAGCAAATATCACTGATCTGCAGCAATGTCTCTCCTGATCTGACCAGCCATGAGTTATTTTCTAGTTAGAGGACTACTAGAGACCCCGCCCACATTGAGTGAGGTCATCAGTGGGCATGGTCCTTACTGTAGATAAATAACTGGTAGAACAACCCTGATGACCCTTTAATGTGAACCACATAGTGACACAGCTGTTAGCGTGGAGATCCATCAAGTTATAAACAATGTTCTGATAAAGTCTGGTTGATTGTTAGGCTGTAAACAGACTTGTGCACACTTTCCGTGTATGTGATGATGTAAATCCCATTATGTACCCGTCTGCTAGGCTAACAGCCTCCTCCCCAGCCCAGTGTTGCTGACTGGGCAGGCTGCAGTACCCACCTCATCCATCTAAAGTGGGGGCGCCATAGAAACACAAACTGAGTCAAACCAGGAGCAGAATAAGAAAAACACTGACTCTTGTTTTGACTCATTATGATGAATCAGTCAGGGACCACAAAGACTTAAACAGAGTCACTCCTGCTAAGAAGTCACTCCATCTTTTCTTCTGAAAATGGTTAATAAATGAGCTCATTATCGCCTCCCATCAGGCTGTAGTACGTGTGCTGCTGTTCATATATAACTGTAAGTGCACAAACATTCACCTGAGAGGAAAGTATGAACAGGTCTGTATCCAGTTTACAGACTTTCACTCTGATGTAGTTGATTCTTTTCAAAGAGGCCACTTTTGAAAACAGCTCCCTTGTAGATTCAAGTCCTCAGCATGCATAGAAAGACTCATTCCTATCTGTGATGGTTCTGACTGGGCTGAAGTTGTGCTGCTCTGCAGAAACGCTGTGTTTCACTGGTGGCTCCAGTCCTGCAGGCTGCTCACCTGGACTGATAGAGGGCATTGTGTGTACTCTGAGGAGTCCAGGATGGTGCCACGACCTTCAGAAACGCTGACAGGGGACGAGGACTTTACAGAGGACTCATACTCCGAGTCAATGGGCTCCACTTTGATCTGAATGGTTCTGGATTTGATCCTTAGTTTATGGGGCAGAGCTGCAGAACAGGGATCTGGCACTTTGTGAGTGGAGACGATGACACTTCTGGTGTGAGCTGCAGGTTGCATCTGACCCTTTGGGACCTGCTGCTCATCTTCACCATCTGATGATTTGCTTACAACGCTATCATACGAGCTGCTGGGCGAGCTACTGGATGACCTGGTCATTGGCGTTAAGGACAGCGACTGGGAGTAGACGTCAAACAGACGGCTGCTCATGCAGTCCTTATAGAGCTGGTGTGGGCTCCTGTCCTCAGCGCTGTTTTCTGCTGGTTCCTGTTTGATATCTGTTGTCCTACAGAGCGTGAAGCCGTCCCGTGTTGAGGAACAACCCTCAGGCGTGAGCGGTGAGTGTTTGATAACCGAGACGCAGCTGCTGCGCTGCTGTAGAAGCTCCACGTCGCTCTTCACTGGACTGCAGCGTGCACTGGGTGGGATGAAGTCCTGAAGGCAGCTGATGGGGGCGGGGCTACAAAGCTTCTGAACTTCGTGGGTGTATGCTGCTGAACTCACCAGGCCAAACTTCAGCTTCAGCAGGAGCAACTCAGCCTTCAGGGAGGCGTTTTCCTCTCCGAGCTCCATCAGCTTGTTCTCCAGCACCATGTCGTTTATGCGTCGCTTCTCCCTGGAGCGTTTGGCGGCCTCATTGTTTTTACGACGCCTCTCCCAGTAAACAGTGTCCTTCTTCTCCTCGGGGATAAACTCTCGCTGTCTGCGACATGCAGATTTGGCCTTGAAAGGAACTGAAGCAATGTGGCCCATTAAATCAGAGCCAGGTCCTTGTGAAGCCACATCGAGGACCAGGGCATCCTCTTCACTGTAGAGCTCACTCACATCTACTTCTTGTTTTACAGATTGCATATTATGACTGTTGGCTGCATTCAGCAGGTCCTCAGGTCTTTAACTGGACTCCATAGAGAGGAGGAACAGCTCAGTTTGAATCAATCCACTGGAGATGAAGAAGTCTGTGAACAGAAAACAGAACAAAGTTATAGAAACCAGTGTGAAGCTGGAACTGGAGCCAACACATCAGGTGTATCCATCCTGTTTAGTCAATCTGACCAGATGTTAGAGGTTCATCCAGCTGTTTAAACTACCAACTCATTCATGAGCACAAAGAATAACTCAATCTGTGTTTCTGTTTTAAATCCGACCGGAAACATTCAGCCCGTTTCATGATGAGGAAGTTTTAATGTCAGATTCTAAACCAGCAGTTTTCATCTAAGGTCCAGATCTGATTTCCAGTTAAGGTCAAAGGTCAGGAAAACTTTACTTTACTTTCATCAAAAACCTATTCAGTCCAATACATGTCTGCTGCCCCCTGGTGGACGATCTACAGATGGGACAGTTTTCCTGACTTTATTGTTATTTAATTACACAACAAAATAAAGCTAAATATTATTTAGTTCTTATATTAATATTAGTCAATAAAAAGTTCAGTTTTAAAAAGTAGATTTTTATAAAATTATTATTTCATATTTCAACGTTTTAAAGACTACTATCAAAGTATTATACATTATGGAATACTTCCAACTTTTTAATGTACGTCATTAACTTCAGTGCTCACCATACATGGCTGTTTGACATTTAACCCCTAAAATACCAACTTTTCTGATTAGTTCTTCATTAAAAACAATAAGTTAAAAAAAGCTAATCTTTTCCGTTCCATATATACAAAAGGTTTCTGGGGGTGGGACTTTCAGAGCCTGGGATGATGATGACTGAACACAAATAAATGATGTTTGCTTAGTTTTTGGTGTTTAGAACAGTGCAGCACATACAGGAGTGTAGTGGTTCAGACGTTGTTCTGATGAAACAAACTGAACAGTCTATGCTATCCTGTGAGGTTTATAACATTCTAATGCACCAGGATCTGAGCGAGAGTTGTTTTAAATATCTGAAAATGAGCTGCTAATTTGTCACCAATCTGCAGCAGTGTCTCAGTAAATACAGACCAAAACAAGCCCCACACACCTGCACATCAATGAGCATTTTTATGTCTAATCTATTTAGGTAACACACGTGAAGGTATTTACCGTTTCATCTTACTTTTATTTTATGCTTTTATTCCTGAATTTCAGCTCCAAAAAAGGTTAAAATCAACTAATTAAAACCCGTCATCCTGTGAAAGAATGAACATCACCTGCCACCTTCATACCTGAGTTTTAAACTAACATCATGTTTTAGTCAAGGTTATTTATGACCTGATGTGACCAGTCAGCTCTCAGACTGTGTGACGAACTCTCAGCTGCTAAAGCACCAGATGTTAGCTTCAGTCAGTTAAAACAGTCAGAAAGAGGAGGATGGAGGAGGGACATTTTATGTTGATTTTCTTAGCAGACACTTTTATCCAAAGCAAAGTACAAAATTAACAGGCATGTCTTTGGACTGTGAGGGACGCTGGAGTACCCAGAGGAAACCCATGCATTCATGGGAAAAACATGATAACTCCACACAGAAAGGCCACAGCTGGGATTCAAACTTGCAACCTCCTTGCTGCAAAGCAACAGTATGCCAGCCTCTAGGGGTAAATGTTTGTCCTATTGAGCCCGTCCAGGGACCAAAAAGAACCTGAACTCATAAAATCTTCCATTAAGTGCAAATTTATTATTTAAAATCAACACAAACCCCCAAAGAAGTCCTCCTGCTGGAGCTGAAACAGTCAGTCTGTTAATATAGTCTATTTTCTCCTGTCTTTGTTGGATGTTTCCATATTTTGACCACTTCTTTCCTGTTATTGTTAACACCTTCACTGTGTTATGATGTACGACATCCATAAGGAAATTAAACAGGATTCTTTTATCCTTGTATCCTGTAACCTGTACATGCAAGGATCTTATAAAGAGATATGCTCAATCTTAAATATTTCCAGCTGTGAGATTGAATACTTTACATTAGAACATGTTCACAACAGCTGGTGTTTATGAAAGTCATGTGGCCAATGGAGAGTCTCTACAGCATGTAATGTAATAATGTAACAATCAGGAAGAGGTCATCTTCAAGGTTTTGTTTAGGATGGAGAAAATAGAGACGTGAGAGGAGTGTCGTTGGAAGCTGAAATAAAGGATGAGGATGATAGTGATGAAGACACTGATGAAGAGTAGCAACCTAGCCTTATAAAGTCAACTTGAGCTCACATGTTTTCCCCCTGAGAACAAAAACACATAATTCTACATTGAAGGCGTTAATATGTTCCCTCACCCATCAGTCCTGACTCTGGTGTTGCCTGTAGATGTGGGAGGGGGGCAGGATGACCACAGAGACTAACCAACCTTGGTGCTCCATTTTGAAGATAAAAAAATGTTTCCCCAATAATCTCGATGAAAACTGGGTTAATTATGGTTTAATTATTGCAGAGAGATTAGCTGCAACATTGATTTATTTTCAATATGTTTTTTAGGCAGTGTGTCATATTTAATTAAGTATTCATGTTAAGAGCCCTTCCACACATTCATATAAAAACATGCAATAGAAGTTTTAAAGATCTTTTTATTTTTTTATACTACCATTATTGAAAAAAAGCTGGCATTTTTCACATTTGCCATAAATGATAAAATGACATCTGATAGAAAATCCCTCAGAGCTCCAACTGAAAGCCTCAGGCTCAAATGAGTTCAGCTTTTCTACTTTTTATTTGAGATGGATTAATAATAGTGTGATTATAATGGGTTTTTATGGGCACATTTATGTGTTTAGGGACATACTTGTGTTTTAAGTCACAATACACTACTACATATAAATAGCCTGATACTTCAGTCCCTGTTTCAGGGCTGAAGAAGATCCTGGATGAGGTGAAACATCTACAAGAGACAAGAGAAGTCTAGCTGCATCCTTTAAAATCACTTAACACTCAAAAATGCACAACCATGCATAAATTATTAGCAAGATACATTAAAATTTGATCAAATACGCTGAAATACAAAAATGTGGTTGAGTGCATCAAATGGTTAAATGAATAATTTCTAGTGAATTTAAAGAAAACCAGCACAAAGTCTGATAATCAGGCACAGTCACGATCCACTCTCCATACATTCATAACTCAGACGAACAACGTGCTGACGTAGACGGTGAGATGCGACTGCGCATGCGCGACTGATTTGGTTGCATCTGGTGATAAGAGGCCCAAATCGTTTGTTACACAACAACCTCCTTTCCTTTCCTCCTGCTAGTCGTTCATCTCTCAGGCTGCAACATTCTGTCCTTGTGGGAGTAAAGCTCAGATTAAGTAAACATAACCGTCAGGACGTTTCCATCACCGTCCTGCTGACAACCCAGTTACATCAATTCATTACAATTAGCCAACTAGTAATAGTACTAATCATTAATATAACGACTCTCCATAACCAGTCTGATTTCGTTTGAACTAGTAAACACATACTCCATGTAAAACCCAGGAGCGCAGAGGAGTTCTTAAAGGGACAGGCTCCCATTCCGCTCCCGTCAACATTCTGGATATAAATTACCTCCTTAACAGCAGAACCACATGAGCTCCGTCTCGCTGCTGAAGCGTCCTTAAAGCACGTAAACACAAAGGGTGTCCAACAGTGTTTACCCAAACAAAAATGGTACCTTTTCTGCCTCGGGGTCGATTGGTTTGGTCTTGGTTTCCATTCCGTTTTAAACGCAGAGTGGTTCGGTGAAGGCTTATGTAACGAGCATCGATAAAATCCTCCAGGTTACCAACTACCTCGGTCCGGTTCCTGTACAGATTACTCTCAAGGTGGACAGTGACTCACGGATCTGTGTCAGTAGGTCACTGATAAAACGTATTGGCAGCGTGAGATTAAATGACACGTGTTCTAGCCAATCAGGGCGCAGCACTTTCCAACTTCAGCCAATGAATATCGGTTTTAGTCCCTTAAACAGGAAGCTTAAATCTTATTTAAAACGTGTCATCTTGTATGGAGGATCAAAGGTGCCACAATATAATGTAAAAAATAATAGTAAAATTTAATATTAGAAGCAAACACAATTTCTTATATATTAATTAAAAGTATCAACATCACAAACATGCATTTATTTATTTCGTTTTTAATAATTAATTAATTTTCTTCCTTATAAAGTAACATAACATGTAGGCCTACAACTCCGCAACAAACTGCCAGAACAGGTCCCTTAAGTAAACATGATCAAAGATAAATCATAATGAGAAAATAAACATATCAATAATACAAATACAATAAAAAGCACTTAGATTAGGGTTTACTGTCTAAGTCATACTCTTCAACTGTATACAAAGGTTTACCTACATTTTTGGTTTTCTTGATCTTAAAGGGATATTTGGGTCATTGTATGCTATTTATCCACAGTAAGTACCACACCCAGCACTGACATCACTTAAAATTAGCAATAGTCTCAAAAAGAAAGGAAATAGTCCTCTGACCAGAGCAAAACTCATGCTAGCCAGATTGGGGGAGACAGTGCTGTAGATTGGTAACAAATTAGTGGCTAATTTTCAGGTATAAAGCAACTCTTGCTCAATAAAGTCACATTGATGTGTCAGAATTAGGTCAGCATTCATGCAGTAATAACACATTACTAACACTTTAAGTTCTTTTCAATGCCATAGATTTTTTAAATGTTAATTTTTTTAATGCATGATTAAAGCACATGATGTTTGTATTCAGTGTGCACTAAAAACTGCTGTTTTAAACTTTTTCTGCCAAATCAGTGAATCTTCAAAGTGAACCGCTCTGAAAGTGAAACGAGTCATTTCACACTGCAGCAGCAACATCCAAGTGATACAGTGACAGGCTGCCAGTGTTGTTGCCATGGAGATTATGGCATCTTGTAGATTTCACGTAATTGTGCAAACACAGTGCATACCACGCTGCCTCGATATGGAAACGTGGATTTAGTGAAATAATTAGTTTGGGGGTTGGATGCTACTGGAGCTCTGCAGATTATTCATTAAAATTCCTGACTGTAGTTGGTCTACTGAATATAATGAATGTGTCAGAAGTAGAGACAGAACAGAGAGAGTGCATGTGTATGTAAAGGGGTTGACTGGGTAAGTAAGGCTGTAAGTAAACTTTATTTATAGTGTTCCTTTCATAGATACAGAAGACAATAAAATGTAACAGTAAAAAAAACAATAGTAAAAACAAACGTATAAATTAAATCATGAAGTGGTGAAGGACATGCAGTTTAAGAGTTGGTTAATGTGATATACACAAAAAAAAGATGAGCTTTTGTGTGATTGTAAATCTTATTTTATTGTCTTTTTATAGATTAATTGTGGTTTTATTTCTTTGAACCTGTTAATGAGTTGGTCTGGTTGTAATGTTGGGTTAACAACACCAGGGGGCAGTGCTGAGACCGTTGGAAAGTTCTGAAAGCTGACCAACTTCCATTTAACTGCATTATCCAGGAGGATTATGCAGACGGTCACAGATTTTTGTCTCATCATTTTTGTCCTGTTTTCAGGTGAGAAATAAGATGTCACTAACCCATCTTGTACTTGTAACTTGTGTAAATGTATAGTTAGCTGAATCTCAAGCCTAGTTCAGTGTAGTTCTCTGGTTAGCCACAGTTTGAGAAAGATCTCTGGCTGCTGAGAGTTAGGTCAGGATGGTGACACCTGAATTTCACTTTACCTCTGATGAAATGAAAATGGAGGCTCCTCTTGTTACTTTTATGAACTGTTTATAAACATATGTAATTGTTTTAGATTAACTATAAGTTTTATTTGTATTAGATAAGAGTTTTTCTAACAAGTATCTGATTCAGATGTTAGCTTTTACATGTATTAGCTGCTAATGTCAGTTGGTCTCTGACTGTGTTATGTAAGATCCAGTTTCAAGCTCTTAAGCTAAGTTTTGCCTTTCTGATAGCACTTGGAGGTGCATGGGAACATGATTAAATTGTGTGTGTTGTTTTGTCAAAAGAAAATTACAAAATGTTTATAAGATGACATAATGTTAAGATGTTGATGTTAAGAGTACTGATGCTAATATGAAAGTGAATGATACACTGAAATAAAATGCATATGTGTTGAAAATACTGGCACTGTAAAAGAAAGACAAGGCACTGCTATGGAGAATGTTGAATAAAAACTGCATTATCCAGGAGGATTATGCAGAGACGGTCACAGATTTTTGTCTCATCATTTTTGTCCTGTTTTCAGCATTTGTTACCCTGGACCACTACCTGGTACCTGTAACAAATTCTTGGGGGCTCGTCCGGGATTGGCGCCACCTACAGTTGGAAGCTGATCCAGAGATTGATGACACCTGGGACCAGAACGAAGCTGATGCTGAAAGCCTAGGGTGCCGTGGAGTAAAGCAGATGTGAGCAAAGATTAAATTAAAAGACAGTGTTACTACTGGACTGTGCGATCGTACGTGTGGAAGAAGAAAAGACAACTGTATAATGTCGGACAGTGGAAGGAAAAGCCTAGTGTGGGACATTAGGAAGACCCTACTGACCCTGTCAGCAAGTGAACTTTTTCAGATAGCCAAACACGTGGGTCCAGTGCCAGACAAAGACCAGTCTACAACAGAAGATGGAGACCCTGAGGACTGCCTGGAATATATCAATGCTTTCATGTACAGTAAGCCACTTCTTGAATCAGAGGACCAAGGTATGGTGGAACTGTTGGTCCTGAAAGACACTATTGATGATATGATTAAGACTCAGAGGGATGTTTTTGTAGATGAACCTGTTGTTGTTGTTGATGATGTTTTTGGTAAACAGGGTTGTACAGTCACAAAACCTCAAACACCTCACAACACACATGTTGCTATAGCTTGTCCAGTTGCACCACCTCAGTTTGAGAACTCAGCTCACACCCACACAGTATCTGAAAACACTGGTGTTGATTTAGGTAGCTCAGTCACTGCCACATCAAATCAAGAACTTCAGAGGATGCTTCTAAGCTATCAGGACCTTGGAAATAAGCTCATGCAGTGTGTGAATCCATCTCCATCACACCCAATCCTCTCACAGTCCACAGCTGTAAGGGATGGAAGAACATTGCAGTGTGGTGATAAGTCTGAGTCCAATATCAATCACCATCAACCACATGAGAAAGTTGTTCCCTCAGAGAACTTTCATACCTCCAGCGAAAAGAATTCAAAATTCAAGGAGGGCAAATTGGCGACCACACATCAGACATTTCCTACAGTAATGTGTGCAGACAAATTGATGAAGGCATTCAGGAGGATGTCTCTGACCTTGAAATAATATGAGCTGTGCTTAGGATTATTAAACCAGGCAATTTTAAAGACATGTTGATAAACAAAGATGATATGACAGTAGCAGAGCTCAAGGGATTCCTACAGTCCCACCTGAGAGAAAAGAATAGCACTGAACTGTTTCAGGAGTTAATGTGCACCAGGCAAAACGATAACGAGAACCCACAACAGTTTCTTTATAGAGTCATGGGACTAAAGCAAAGGATACTGTTTGCATCCAATCTCCCTGATGCAAGTATTAAGTACAGCAAAGCAACAGTTCAGGATGTTTTCCTACACACAGTGTATCAAGGCATGGGGCAAAAACACAACGATATTCGGAGAGAACTAAAATCTCTTTTGGCTAATCCAGAGGTCAAAGATGAGACAATCCTCAGAAATGTGATGAGGATAACAAGTGAGGAAAGTGAGAGACAACGAAGATTAGGACATGTGTCTCGACAGAATCAAACAAATGTCCGCAGTGCACAGCTAGAGGCAAATGCAGTACAAGAACAAAGCATCAAACACAAGAAAATGGAACAAGTGGTTGATGTAGACATGATACAACAACTGTCAGCAAAAATTGAGGCTCTCACCAAGACAGTAGACACAATGAAACACATGACATGGCCACAACAGTCAGAACAGCCATGCCAGTGCTCACAAAGAAAAGGAATGATGACCAGAAGATAGAGAACAAACAGCTGTCGTAGCTGTGCTGAGCAGGGTGCATCTAACTGCAACCACTGTTTCATTTGTGGCAGTGAGGGTCACCGAGCAGTAGGTTGTCTTAAAAGGCTTGAGCAGGAGGGAAACTGGAACCGGTCACTGCCAGGGAGCAACCAGTGACCATGACTCAGCTCCAACCTAAAACAGGATCTGCTCTAACAGTATCCCATATGATTGAGGGGACCAATAAGGAGCAGAGACACCCTGATTCCTTATCATCACCACTGAACAACAAAAATGAACAAATTGCAAATCTAATTGGAAGAAAGGCTTTGATCAAATGTTACCTTAATGGACTAGCTGTAAATGCCTTGCTTGACACAGGGGCTCAAGTTAGTATGATTGATCGAACCTGGAAAGACAAACACTTACCTCAAGTTGAAACCCGCCCTCTCACTGAACTGTTGAAAGATGATGGCGATGATGAACTGCAAGTATATGCGGTGAATGGAGACCTGATTCCGTTTGATGGATGGGTTGCAATAACTGTGAACTTACCTGGAAATGAAGACCCAAATCTCCTGATTAATGTCCCTTTTCTGGTGAGCAGCTTGTCCCTAGAAAGACCACTACTCGGTTTCAACGTAGTGGAAGAACTGATCCTAGGACAAAAAGAGAAACTCATTCCAACACTTGTTACTCTACTCTGTGGAGCAATTTCAATTCCAACAGAGAAAGCTGAAGGAATAGTGAGCTGCATATCCACCACAAAGCCTAACATGCAACATGGGTTCCTGAGAGTAGGCCAACATGATGTGGTTGTTCCAGCTGGTCAGGTCGCATGGATAAAGTGCAGAGTCCCACATAACATGGATCCTTCCAGCTGTTTTGTTCTGTTTGAACCATGTGAAGAGAGTCCTGTCTCACAACAGCTGGATGTGGGTGAAGGATTGTTTGAAGTTCAGAATCAAAAGCGACCATTTTTGATAGTTCCTGTGGGAAACAACTCAAAACATGACATTATTGTGCCAAGAAAGTCTAACTTAGGCAGGATTCAACCAGTTGTTAAAGTGGTAGAAACATTCTCACCACAACAGGAACCCAGAGACCATTCAGGACACATGATGAAGGCTAGTTGTGCCACTATCTCAGCTATGGATAAAAACAAATCACTGTGGCACCCACCTGTTGATGTCAGCCATCTTGAACAGGAACAGCAGGAGAAAGTAAAAACAATGCTGTATGAGGAGTCAGCAGCTTTTGCACAGGATGAAAATGATATTGGCTGTATCCCAAGTCTGCAAATGCCAATCATAGTCGAGGATAACATACCAGTGCAGAGATCATATGCCAGTGTACCAAAGCCATTATTAAGGGAGGTTAAAGAGTACATCCAAGATCTCCTGGCAAAAGGGTGGATAATAAAATCCAAGTCTCCATATTCTGCCCCAGTAGTATGTGTTCGGAAAAAGGATGGAGCACTACGACTCTGCATTGATTATCGTTTGCTGAACCAAAAGACAGTTCCTGATCGACATCCATTACCCCGGATCCAAGACTTAATGGACAATCTTGGTGGGAATTCTTGGTTTAGTATCTTAGATCAAGGAAAGGCCTACCACCAGGGTTTCATCGAACCAAAATCCAGACATTTGACAGCGTTTGTCACACCGTGGGGACTCTACGAGTGGGTCCGCATTCCCTTTGGCCTTTCCAATGCCCCGGCAGCCTTCCAAAGGAGCATGGAGGAGATGCTTGGCCCCTTGAGGGATGAATGTTGCCTTCCATATCTGGATGATGTTCTCTGTTATGCAAAGTCATTTGAAGAACACATTGAAGGAGTCCGCAAAGTCCTCCAGGCTCTCCAACACCATGGAGTAAAATTAAGGCCAGGAAAATGTGAATTTTTCCAACGTGAGGTCAGATATGTGGGACGACTTGTGTCAGCAGAAGGAGTAAGAGTTGACCCAAAAGATTTGGAGGCAGTGTTATCATTAAAATCAAAGAAACCACAGACTGTTGGTGACGTCCGGAGATTACTTGGCTTCTTAAGCTATTATAGATCATACATTCAAGACTTCTCTCGCATTGCAAGGCCTCTTTATGAGCTGCTGCAGGGGAGTTCTGAGACATCAGGGACCTTAACACATCAGAGGAAATCTAAGGGACCTCAAATGCCCACCAACACACCTGTGGAGTGGTTAACAAAACACCAGGAAACACTTGAGCAACTTGTGGAAATGCTTATGAGTCCACCTGTGTTAGCATACCCAGATTTTAACTTACCATTTGTACTGCACACAGATGCATCCGAACAGGGCCTTGGCGCCATCCTCTACCAACAACAAGAGGGAAAGTTGCGGGTCATTGGATATGGATCAAGAACCTTGACCCCTGCTGAGAGGAATTATAACCTACACAGTGGAAAGCTTGAGTTCCTCGCTCTGAAATGGGCAGTATGTGAAAAATTCAGGGATTATCTGTATTATGCCTCACACTTTACAGTGTATACAGACAACAACCCACTCACTTACATAATGAGCACAGCCAAACTAAATGCTGTTGGTCACCGCTGGGTTGGGGAGCTGTCTGATTTCAGTTTTGATGTGAAGTATAGACCAGGAAAGATCAATGTTGATGCAGACACACTGTCTCGTATTCCCCTAGATATGGACAAATATGTGGCGTCATGCACTGAGGAACTCTCCCAGGACGTTGTTTGTACAACATGGGAGGGAAACAAAGTTGCTCAGAGGAAAGATGTGGCTTGGGTGGCAGCATTACACCTCTCCTCAGCAGACTCTAATGTACAACTGAGTCAAGTTTTGCCATCAATAAATCGTAATGAACTAGTCAAAGCTCAGCAGGAAGACGCAGTCATTGGAGAGGTCTTAAAACTCAAAGAAACACATACAGCTCCAACTGATGAGACAAGGAGAATGGCAACTGTGAGTACTAGAAGACTGTTGTATGAATGGAAGAAACTACATCTGGAGGATGGGTTGCTGTACCATCAGGTCAATGAGAGACGGCAGTTAGTTTTACCAAGCAAATATAAAACCTTGGCACTGAAACATCTTCATGATGACATGAGGCACATTGGCACAGAACGGGTTCTTCATCTTGCTAGAGAGCGTTTTTTTTTGGCCCTACATGAAAAGAGAGATAGAGGACTATGTCACTAAAAAGTGCCCCTGCATAAAGCAGAAAAAACCTGTCACTCACATGCGAGCACCCATGAGCAGCATAACAAGCAGTTCTCCCTTGGAGCTTGTTTGCATTGACTACCTGCACCTTGAGGCCAGTAGAGGAGGCTATCAATACATCTTGGTAGTAGTTGATCATTTCACGCGATTTGCACAGGCATACGCAACAAAGAACAAATCAGGACGAACTGCAGCAGAGAGGATATTTAATGACTTTGTTCCCCGATTTGGGTTTCCTTCAAAACTGCATCATGACCAAGGCAGAGAGTTCGAAAACGAACTCTTCCAAACACTTGAGAGATTTTCAGGAATTGGGCACTCAAAGACATCACCATACCACCCACAAGGCAACCCTGCAGAGCGGTTTAACCGCACATTACTACAGATGCTAAGGACACTAGCAGATAAAGAGAAGGAGTGCTGGAAAGACCATCTCCCGCAAATTGTACATGCATACAACTGTACAAGACATGAATCCACAGGCTTCTCACCTTACTATCTGTTGTATGGCCATCATCCGCGTTTGCCTATTGATTTATTATTTGGGCTCAGAGAAGGAAATGACCAAGCAACCCCCAAAAGTTATGCACAAAAGTGGAAAAAAAGAATGTCTGAGGCATATCAGATTGCAAATGAGAACAGCAAGCAATCAAGTGCGAGAGGGAAGTCCTATTATGATCAAAAGATGAAAGGGGCAACTCTTCACCCAGGAGACAGAGTGCTGGTGAAGAACCTTGGTGAGCGAGGAGGGCCTGGAAAATTACGATCATACTGGGAAAAGTCTATATATGTCATCAAGGAACAAGTATCTGAAAACCCAGTCTATATCATCTATCCAGAAAGTGGAGACAAAAGTAAAGTGAGAACTCTCCATCGCAATCTGTTGCTCCCTGTAAGTGACTTACCTGTGGACACCTCTCCACTTCCTAAAAAGACTGCGAAGGTGAGAAAACAGCAGAAGCCACAGTTAAAATTCAATGACTTAAGGAGTAAAGATGTTGAAAGCAATGACTCGGAAGAGTCTGGGGATGAACAAGACAGTGGAGGCTATTGGTTGAGAAAACCTGTGTGCCAGTCCGATAAAAGTCCAGCTCAGAGAGTTGATGATCCTCTTCCAGCTCCTACAGAACCTACCAGCTGGAATGAAAACAGACGGAAAGGGAATCCTGCCTTGTCAGAGAGCTAGAAATAGGGGAGGATCCAAAGATAAATGAATACCCACCTGATCCAGTTGACATACCTGAAAGAGAAGAACACAGATCAACAGAGAGAGAATACTTACCTGATTCAGCCTCAACACCTGCAAGAGAAATGCATGGATATACTGAAAGGACACATGTGGGAGAGCCCCAACCTAGCTCTAACGAAGATGAAAGAGATGATGCATACTGGGATGGACCCAGGAGATCTGCCAGAGAGAGGAAACCCAGGCAGATGTTGATGTATGATGCACTTGGTCAGCCTTCACTGAGACCATACCCTATGGTGAACATGTTGGAAACTTATAGTGCACCTTATCCATCATTGTGGGGAACACCTTACCAGATCCCAATGTCATACTCACCACCATCATCCATGCCACCCACATACATTCAGTATATGTCACCAGTTTACTGATTTAAGACTGGTTTTGGGTTGAGACAGAACTTTAGTTACAAACTACGCTTAAAAAAAAACTAGTGCTGGGCCGATCGGCGTTAACGGCTGCGTTAACGCAAGACTCTTTATTGCGCGACAAAAAAATATCGGCGTTAATCTAAAGTTGGGTTCAGTAGATCTATACCTGGCGCGGATGAATACCTGGCGCGGATGAATACCTGGCGCGGATGTATGCCTGGTGCAGATGGGGTACCTGGGGGCGAGAACGACTCGACATCATCTGTAGGTAAGATGCTGACATGGATAGAGCTTTGAAGCCGGTGTCGGGTTTGCTTCAGGGAAAATGTAATTTTAAAAAGCTTCCCAATGGAAAACTCGACAAGAGTAAAGTTGTTTGCACCTTCTGCAATGCCGAATTAGTTTATCGTAGGAGTTCTTTGAGTCTCAGGTACCACCTAAATGCAAAGCATCCCTTAGCTAGTGTGGAAAACTCCGGGCCAAGCACTGATGTGGCGCAGGGGAAGAGTCGTGTTCGTCAAGCTACCATGGTCGAGTGCAACCGAGGCAAGACCGTCAGCAGTGCTCTATCAGCCAAGCTAACTAATCTCCTCGCTCAGTGGATTGCTACCAGCTGCCGGCCCATCAGCGTGGTCGAAGATGATGGGCTCGAGCTTCTCCTCCAGGCGGCCACAGGTGACGCATCTTACAAACTACCTGCGAGGCGAACTATCATGAGGAAAATACATGACCAGCACGCCGCAGAGAAAGCCGCAAAAGATGAGAAGTTGGCAGCAGAGACGTGTGTAGCACTGACTGGGGACCATTGGACATCTATCAATAACGATAACTACCTCGGCGTTACTGCACACCTCATCGATTCCAGCTGGGAACTTCACTCCTTCACCTTAGGTAAGCTACATTATGTAATTTAAAATTTTATAATGAAGCAATATCACGAGAGGGAGTGCTGTTGTGCCCAATATCAGCACTTGTGTGAATTGGTCGCGATCAGAGCCTTCAAAAGTACTCACATTCAGTACTCAAGTAGAAGTATAGATAGGCTAAAATGACTTTTGTAGAGGTAGGAGTATCAACTGAAGCATTTTACTCAAGTATAAAAATACCAGTTGCAAAACTACTTAAAGTATAAAAGTAGAAGTACTGTAAGAGAAGCCATTAATGGTATAAGTTTAGGACACACCACAGGGCCTACAGTGCACTTTATACTTTAGCCCTTGTTAATTGAATTATTTTACTCAGTTGGATTTTTTTTATTCACAGGAAAACGTTTTTATTTTGTACCACCTCAGCAGTTTTTAAATGCCAACAATCTTGGTTTGAAATTACTATCTTGTAGTAACCCCTCCTGTCTTTGTTTTGCAAATATACCAGTTCCTTTTGAACACTCTCACAAATNTTATTCACAAAATCCATTTGCTTATCTATGGGAGCCCAAATCTCTGGGTGCTTTTCCAGTTGACACCAAGTACCTCTTGTTCTTTGGGGGGGATCTGGTCAGGCAGGATCTAGGTTTTTGAGTTTTTTCAATGTATAGAAATTCTAAAGCCTTGAGCCATTAGTTTGAGTATAGATGTAAATGTGCCAGTGTGCATGTGTAATTGGTGTGTTTGCAAAACAAATGTAGGGTCAGCACACACACCTAAAAAGTAAAGGCAGGTCAAGGGATTTTCACCCCAAAAAAAAAAAAACACCAAAAAGAGACCAATAGGGTGTCAGAATGGTAGGTCTCATCCAATCACAATCAGGCCTTTGTTTTTGAACGATGAGAACCTGGAATAAAAACAAGTCGAGATAAAATAGGGGTAATGAGGCTATTCTGAATAAGTAGTGAGTAGAAAGTACCGATATTTGTGTGAAAAGATAATGAGTAGACGTAAAAAGTCGTCTGAAAAAAATTACTCCAGTGAAGTATAAATAACCAAAATTGCAACTTAAGTAAGGTAATGAAGTATTTGTACTTTGTTATTTGAAGGCTCTGGTCGTGATGATATCAGGCACAACCTCAAGTGTGATATTGCTTTTATACAACAGTTCTACAAGCACATTTTATTATTTAACAATAAGTGACAAGAAAACTGATTTTTTTTGTTTGTTTAAATCATTTATTTAGCTCAGCCAACACAAATGGTTCCAACTCAAAACCTGTTCACAGGCAACACAAAATTAGAAACCCTGATATTGTCTGTAAAATGTCCCAGTGCTGTTGTACTCCAATATCAGTTTGAAAGTCTCTTATCCAATCAAATTACTTGGTCAAAACTGTTGTACAATGTAATTTAATTAGCCTACTTATTAATTAGCAGGACACCACAAATTACCACCACAACATTATATTTGCTTCTTGATGATTTGCTTCTTGTTTACTACTAGTAGTGAACTTATTCTGATCTTTGTTTGTCCATTAGGTGTGATGAAAACAGAGGAGCGTCATTTTGCAGAAGCGTGTGCCAGGCAGT
>SSNR01000135.1:1457996-1471863 GCA_006937965.1 Callopanchax toddi
CCTTTCCCCCTCACACCAGGGGTCGAGGAGACCCCAGAGGGCTTTACTACACTAGCCATGGGGGGAGCGGGGTCGGGGTGCGTTGGACCCCACGTTCCGGCCGTTAGGGGGGGGGCTATCCATCTGTTACGACCCTAAAATTTGTCTAGGAGTAATATTAAGGGTCTAACACAAATGTGCTCCAGGACAAGGTTATTAAGGTTTTCAAAAGAAAAGTTTATTTTTTTCCTCCCATGATCACAACCCAGCAGGAAGAGGAACTGCGGAACTAAAGAAGGTAGAACAAAACTAAAAACTCTCTTCAACTTAAGAAAGGGGGGCTAAACAAACAAAAAACGCTGGGGAGAAAATTCTACGACCCAGGAATATACAGTTAAACCTAATAAACTACTAACGAGGTATGTAAAACTAACAAAAGGCGCTCAGAAATAACGAGGATGGATTAAATAAGGACGCTCGGAAATATCGAGGATGGAAATCACACTAATCTATAATACGAAAGACGAAAACGAAAAAGCTCTTTAACGAGCAGCAGAATCCTGCAAACTACAAACAAGTACAGTTAACTCTAAACCTGCTGTCACCACTAAATCTGTGAAACCACAGCTGTCGGGGACATCAGCTACCGTTCTGAGTCCCCGTCTATCTGGCAGCCTGGGCCTTTTGAACTCTAGTCAGTCCTGATCAGGCGGACTACCAGCAGCTGCGGGAAGATCGGCGTGCCGCTGTCCTGAGTGCTGAACCGGGAGTGCAGGAGCCAGCCTGCTCCGTCGCTGTCCTTGGTCCTGAACAGGTGAAGGCAGCAGATCGGGGCAGACTGGGGAACTCCTCATGACAGCCACACGTAACACCCCCACCCTTAAAAGAAAGAAAGAAATTAGCACACAAAACACTGAACGACCAATAAAGCAATTTCTTTCTTTAAAAAGAAGCTTGTATGCACAAGTTAGTCCACAAAACCACGAGGATCCCCGCTAGGCTATTTAAAGGGAAGCTAGCTAACTTCTCCTGGTCTTCATGCAGAATATTTAGGGTGGGCGAATTAAGCATAAAATCCCAAAGGAGCCTCCCTCGCTCCCTGGCATGCTCCCGAGATGGTAGCTCGCGCTACCAACACTAGCCCCAGCACCGCAACACTACAGAAAACAACAAACTGGACTCACCCCAAAAGGAATGAGCCCCTACTGCCTACAAGGGGATCTCGAGTGAGGACTTTATTCAATACAAACCAAGGACCAGGGTGGTCTACCAAACTTTTAGGCACGGAGGTGAAACGGAAAAGCATCAGGCACACATCAGGGCATCTGCAGGGGCAGCACGAGACAGACAGTCAGCTACTATGTTTTCCACTCCCCTTTTGTGACGGATGTCAAGCTCGAACTCCTGAACAAACAAGGCCCAGCGCATCAATCGCTGGTTCCTGTTGTACATGTGAGACAAGAAGGTTAGTGGATTGTGATCCATGAAGACCACAAGGGGTCCCTTACTTGAGCTGACATACACATGGAAATGTTGTAAGGCTAAAAGGAGAGCTAAGGTTTCCTTTTCTATTGTGGAATACCTGGACTGGTACGAAGTGAACTTTTTAGAAAAATATGCCACGGGGTGGTCTAGTCCATCATTATCTTCCTGAATCAGAACAGCACCAACCCCTACGTCACTGGCATCAGTTTCGAGCTTGAAAGACCTAGAGAGATCAGGAGCTCATAACACTGGCGCACAGCTTAACAGCTGTTTGCACGTGTCAAAGGCCTGCTGAGCCTTATTCTCCCATTTAAATGGAACCTTAGGACTTAACAAGTCAGTGAGGGGGTGTACTACTGTTGTGAAATTCTTACAGAAGCATCTGTAGTAGCCAACCATTCCTAAGAATCTCCGCAGTTCTCTCCGAGTGCGGGGTCGAGGAAACTCAGTAACAGCCCTTACTTTATCGGCCAGCATTCTCACAAAACCTTGTCCAACCTCTTTACCCAAATATGTGACGGTGGCCTTCACAAAGTCACATTTTGCGAGGTTGACAGTTAACTTGGCCTCTGCTAATCTGTGAAATAACTCATAAAGAGTTTTTAAATGTTCATCCCAAGAAGTAGTATGAACAATAATATCGTCTAGATAAGCACTGCAGTTATCTAGCCCAGCTGTCACAGTGTTGATCAAACGCTGGAATGTAGCTGGAGCATTTCGCATGCCAAAGGGCATGACCGTGTATTGTAAGANGTGTATAAGAGACAGGCTCTACTTTGTTTGTCCTCAGACGTCCCTGCAACTCGTAAATGTGGCGGCTTTGTTGGACATGGAGCATACAGAGGTATTCAAAATATTCTAAAATTCAATTAGATTTGAAAGTTTTTAATTGGCGTAGATTTTACTTTTGTCCACTAAGCGTTGAAAGACAACTGTGTGTTTAATAATTTATTTGTTTTTATTTTGTACAGGTTGCCATAAATGTTTGAAGACTTTCAGCAAGAAGGAATTTGGTGCAAAAATGGACTACTCTGGCTTTGAAAGGTCTTCATGGGAGGCTCGCACATCAGAATCAGAGAATCACATACACTATGCTGGGTTATCAAGACAGGCAAAAACAAAGGCAGAACAAAAGAAACTTGAACATGAATATGGAGCTAGATGGTCAGAACTTTTCCGTTTGAGCTACTATAATGCCATTCGATTTGTTGTAATAGATCCAATGTACAATCTTCTCCTGGGAATGGCAAGACATGTATTCCGACTCTGGACAGAACAAAAAATTCTATCAGCAGAGAGACTAGTTGAACTTCAAGCTAGGGTGGAAAAAATGAAAGTGCCTTGTGAGGTTGGAAGAATTCCATTACGAATTTCATCTGGGTTTGCAGGATTCACAGCTGATCAGTGGAAAAATTGGACAACAATTTACTCTCTGTTTTGCCTGAAGGGTCTTATTAATAGCAGGCATTACAACATGTGGTTTGATTTTGTACAGGCTTGTATTATCCTCTGCTCCAGAGTCATATCCATCCGTAGACTGGAAGTAGCAGACAGATACCTGCAGACATTTCTTTCAAAATTTGTTGACCTATTTGGCCCACTGCAGTGCAGACCAAATATTCATTTACATCTTCATTTGAAAGAGTGCATGTTAGACTTTGGGCCTGTTTACTCTTTCTGGTGCTTTTTATTTGAACGTTTTAATGGGTTACTTGGAAAATATAACAACAATAGAACAATTGAAGTTCAGATTATGAGGCAGTTTCTGCAAAGTCAGCAGCTTACTCTGCCCTGGGCATCTGGATTTGGAGCAGAATTTGAAAGCATTTTAAAACCACACATGGTTGGCACTTTGACACGCGATGAGACAACTGATATGAGTTATGTGAAGCATATGGTGTTGGTGTCAGCAGAAAAACTTATCTTAGAAAATGCTTTAGTGGTGCCACTGCCTCCATTTAAGCAGATCATTTTGGATGAGTTTGATAGAAGTGCAATGTTGACAATGTATACTCGCATGTACCCTGATAACTGCATTACTGGAATTGACAGTTTTGCCATGACATGCAAAAGAGTGACTTGTCTTAATGTAACTTACTCCATTGATGAGTCAAGAGCTGAGAGGTCTGCACATATCTGTGCCAGGTGGTGTTCAAACACCAACAGTTTTGAAGAAGCCATTATTGACCCTCTAGCTGAAGAACGACCAGCCATTATAAAACAGTTTTTAATGGTTAATGTAATTTCAAAAGACACTACATCCAAACATGTCATTGCAAGGGTTTCTTGGCTTAAATCCCATCCAGATAGACATTTTTTTGGAAAGCCGGTACAAGTTTGGAGTTTGCTTGAAATGGACACTTCCAACCCAGTGTCTTTTTTACCAGTTGAGCGCATTGCAAGTCGATGTGTGGTTAACACATCCACTGTTCAGTTGAGCAAGACAGTAGAAAAAGTGACTGTAGTCATACCACTCTGCACATTGGTAGAGATTTAGAAACAGCTATTCAGAGTGTTGAATGAGTAGATATCTTTCATGTTTTTTTCATTTTTATTGTATAGTTAAATACATATTTTTGCTATATCCTACTGTATGTTCTTGTAATTGCTCAAAGAATAAAGTGAATTGTTAAATAGTGTTTTGTTTTTGTTGATTATAAAGGTTTGACTTGCTAGTGACATACCTGTATATCATGTAATTGTAGCACAAACAATTTAAGAAACCACAGTCTTAACTCACAACTGTATGAGCCAAATTTCAAATCAGAAGGTCAAACAGCAGTGCTCAGTGAGAGTCATGATTCTGGTTTTCACACTTGAAGCAGTTATCACAGAACAGACTGGGGGACAGAAAGGTGAGGGGAATGCCTATTGTCCTTGGGTTTGCAAACTGTTAAAATGCAAATTACAAGTCAATTTCAGGCTGCATTGATGAAAACCCCAATCAAAATGCATCTAATCTAATCTAAATGTCTGTGGCTTCCTGCTGCTGCATTTACACAGTAAAACCAAGGACCAAGGACATGATGGGGAGGGGGGTGCCTGCCATTGTCTTTGAGTTTTCAAACTGTTGAAACTCACATCTCACGTCAATTCCTGGCAATGTCCATCTGATTCCTGAGAAACTTGCAAATTGACGAGAACAGCCGTTTGTCTGAACTTCCATGGCAGTTTACATTGCCGTATACTGACGAAAACCCCCCTTTTCATGCAGTGCCAGGTCTCATTGTCATTGAGCATGTGAGCATTGAAGTCCCCAGCAGAACAAGGAGGTCACCAGGAGCGTTCTCCAGCACCCCCTCCAAGGACTCCAAAAAGGGGTTATTATTTAGGGTTCTGGTTATTTATGTTGGCACAGCCATGCTGATTAATGGTTAGAGAAATATATTACCATATTGACCCGAATTAATGACGACCCCAGTTATAAAACAACCCCCCCTTTCCAAGACTAAGCCTGCACCCTCTGCTGGTGTGGTCATGTAATGACCCAAAAAATCTAGCCCCTATTACAAAATTACCCCGCATTTTTACATCATTTTCAACATACAAAACCATGTCTTATATTTGGGTCAATATGGTAATATATTTTAAATAATTTTCTGTTAAAGAAGCATGATCTAGCTTTGGTGATGGTGGAAAAGAAGGTTTATTAAACTGAAATCAGTAAACAAAATAACGGAGTCCAAACCTTTTCAGAAGATAGCCCAGATGGTCAAGGTGAAAGTGAACATAAGCCCAAAACTTTTTTTCTTTTTGTTAATTTAAAATTAATGTTAATTTTAAAATGTCTGAATTTTGTTAATTAAAAAAAGGGGGGGTTGTGATTTTGTTTACCTGCTCAACAGCAGTGTGGTGGTGAGCAGTGATGGGCAGTAACACGTTAGACATAATGCGTTACTGTAATAGAATTACATTTGTCAAGTACCAATAAGTTAAGGGATTAAAGTAGCAAAAAAGTATTTGGATTACTGTTACTTTCCCACAAACAGGCTGTGTTACTAAACCATGATTATGTAGGAGCCTCCTGATTTTTCGGATGAGCTGCAGCATCAGTGGTAACAATAGACTGGTGTTTAGATCAACAAATGATCACATGGAGCAGAGAGAGAGCAGGACTCTGTGAGGGAGAACAACTTATATCTATAGACAAAAATTACATCTCTAATTGACCAGCAGCTAGCAAGCCAGCACGGGAATGTGGAACTGATTGAGAGACCACCGGATCCCCCACTGACATGACTGCTGCAGGTACCACATTCAAATCCGCAGGACAAACCCCAGACGGCCCCGCTCCTGATAAACAGGTGGAAACAGACTTTAGAGAGACAGGACTTAGTGCAGCTGGACTGAAGAAGCTAAGAGCAGCTGCCATCATTGTCCAGGTCAGGACACGGTGTCCATTTCTACTGTAAACTCTGCTTCATTCAGAGTCCAACGTACCGTAGAGAAAATAAGCTGCAGCAGTCACGGATGTACCAGTAATTTGGGGGGTGCAGCAGGGGACATGCCCCTGTGTGTTTTTAAAGTCAGTTTTGAGCCCTGTAGTTTTTACTGTCTAAAAACTAATTTACACTATATTAAGTATTTTTACCCAGTTTGTTTATAAAGGATTATATTGTTGTTTTTATCAAAGGTTTTATGTCTTGTGTTTCTCTTTTATTGGTGTGTTGTCTTTTTTTTAAAGCTGCACTGGGCAACATTGTAAACAAGCTAGGTCTCGCTAGCTATTTTACAGAAACATCTCAGAGCACTCACCCCTCTCGTCTGGTAAAATCTGTAGGCCAGCCTTTCCGCAATATTGGACCATGCATCGCCACCGTAACTGTTCAAAACAGAACTCCAGCCGTAGAAACGTTCCTCTGGTTTCTCCTCTTTCTACGTCCAAACGTTTTTAGCTTCCTGCTAGCTGAAAAGCTGTTTTTCTTTTTGGGACTCTGGTATTTTTTCCTAAAATTGAAGCGCTAACAGCTGTTTCTGTCCTTCTCTCACTTCCTGGATGTTCTGCTGAAAAATGTGGCCAGGCAGTGAGGAAGTGCAGCAGACAGACAGCTGGATTGTCCAATCCTGTCGTTCAGACCGAACGACAGGATTGCCTTAAGTGTTTATAGAACTGTGGGACAACCACTTTATTGATTTATTGTGGGGGGTTTTAAATCTCCACAATATATGTATAGCTAAACTATGTTAGAATGTTGTTAAGAGGCATTAAGAAATGTTAAAAGCTACATTGTTCATCAAGCTGCTGAGTGTAGCTTTAAAATAGATTTTTAGTCTGCCAATAAACAATTGATTGATTGACTGACTGACTGACTGGGTGGCCGGTTGGTCGATTGATCAATTGATCGATTGATTGGATACTGGCTGTTGTTGTTAGGTGTAGGTTGATATCATGGCACTGTTTAAACAGTTCAAGACCCTCTTCCCCACCTCTAGAACCCCACACATGTGTGTTGATATTGTGTATATTGTGTCCTCCTGAATAATTATTGTAATATTACTTGTGACCACATGGTGTCGCTGTATTATACATTGATGATTGAGTGATAGCGGAGAGTATAAAAGAAGATTTGTACACGTCAGGGTTAGAATGGTTGCATAGTGAAGCCTGCAAATAAAAAGAAGTGCTAAAGATCACAAGGTAAGACTGGATCAGTGTGTCTATCCAAAAGACAAAAAAACAACCTGTACTTCGTGTCTCTCCTGCATTCAAATCAAAATGTCATCCTTGATTGAGAGAGAAGACGATATTAAGAGTGTAATCTGAAGGCTACACTCAGAGAGAAATTCAGATCAACTGGAGAAAGACTTGATTTATTTTCATCAAATCTGGTTGAATGTGCAGAAAATAGTTTTAAATGTTCAATTAACTCCTTCAAGTCTGAGACTAAAATTTAATTTAACATTTGCTTGATGCAATGTGCATAAACTTTAAAGACCTAAGCTAATAAAACTAATAATGTTGTGTTTAAAAAAGAGACTGATTTGATTCAGTTTGATGTGATGGATGCAGAAAGAACAGAATCAGGCTGAAAGGTCTGTTGGTTTATAGAATATTCAGATCGGACATGTTTTTAAAAAGTAACTAAATAAAGTAAAAGTAGTAAAAAGGAAAGTAATTACGTTTGAAAATAAGTAATCAGTAAAGTAACTGGATTACTTTCTTGTTGAAGTAATCGGTAATTAATAACTAATTATTTTTTACAAGTAACTTGACCAACACTGCAGGTGAGGTGTGAAGTCAAAGTAAACATTTCACCACGGTCACATTAAATGTGTGGCTCAATATCTGAGACGAATACAGTGAAGACATGAGAGTTCTAATCATGAGAACAATCACACAGAAGGCTTTTGACAACAATTGGAGAATTTTAAGTCTAACTATTAACAGAATTCATCATACCTGATGGTCCAACTGCTCCAGGTGGTCCTTGTGTTCCAGGTTCTCCTCGTGGTCCAGGTTCTCCATGGGGTCCAACTGCTCCAGGTGGTCCTGAATCACAATCAAATCAAAAATACTTATAACACCGAGAGAGCGATTAGATTCTAAAGTAAATAATTTACTTTTTTCTTCTTTTTTAAAGAATCATTAAAGGTGGATCTAGCTGTTGTAACATTTGTAAAGTAGTTACACTTAATAAACTGTCAATAAAATATTAAAAGTATCGGACAAGGTTCAATGACTCACAAATGATGAGTCATTAAAACTGTCAGATCATTAATATCAGATTGAGTATAAAATAGGTGCTTTTGGGTATCAGGCAGGGAACCAACATTTATTAATAATTTGACACAGAGGCAAAATATAGTTTTATATAAAAATCAATTTATCACTATAAAAGTCCAGGTGATCTCTCCTTCCAGTCTGTTGCACCGCGACTTTGGAATGACCTTCCTTTAGTTTGACGCTGTATAGACAGTCTGGACTCCTTTAAAAAGCAGCTGAAGACCCAATTATTCAAAACTGCTTTTAAATAACTCTTTTATGTTCTCTTGTTGTTGATTAATGATATTTTTGTTTGTTTTATTGATTTTATTTGTTTTTATCATGTTTGATTCTGTTTTTTGTGAAGCACTTTGTGATTTTTGTCAGTGAAAGGTGCTCTAGAAATCCAATCCATTATTATTTAAAGAAGAGTCTAGTTTAGTTTCTTAAGAAAATGAAGTTGAATAATTATAAAATTAACCTGGTTGAGTTGATTTGAGTAATTACTGATAATTGATCAATTATGATAAGCAATCTGACATCATGTTGATCAAAGGTCGCCGTACCAGGTCAGCTTCTGGTGGCTGTCTGGAGAAGTCTGTCTCAACAAGTTCAGAGGAAGTCCTTCCCACAACTTGGAGGGTGACCTGATGGTCTTGGTGATCAGTATCACTAAGGCTGGACGAGACTGGTCCCAGGTAGATGTCTCTCTGGTAAAGCTGTTGACTTTGGCGTGTAGATGATGTCGAGTCTGTTTTAGCAGTTCAGTTCTGGAGCTGGATTCAAAAATATGGGTGTCCTCTGGATCAAATTTAGAATTTTAGGGTTGTTACAAAAAGGATGAGTCATCTTAGGCCGTTAGCCTGGTCTGAGTCTGAATCTGGCAGGATTCCAGACAAAAGGTTTTCCAGTCGGCATGTTGGAAGAGACCATATTTGACAGAGACTCTTTAAAGAGGCTCACTGGCAGCAAGACTGGAAGATACTCAAACTGTGAAGAGCCTGGAGAAATCTGGAAATCATACGTTTTATATGATTTAACCTTAACCAATGATCAGCCAGAGAAATTAAAAGATCAAGGAACTCTGTTCACTCCCCTTTTCTCTCTAAAACTAAAAAAGAATGTATTTTTTTCAGAATCCTGGTTTAAACTAAATAAAGGTTATTATTAATATATTGATATTAATATGAAACATGACTGATGATAAATCATGATTAAATCATCAATTAGAGTCATTTGATGTATTTAAGATTTAAAATAATGCATTTAAAATGTTGTCAATAATTATGATTTAACGGTTACTTTCTAAACAATGAATTCTGATTAAATACAGTTTTATGAAAAACAACACTGGTATTCATTTGTCATGAAGTCTGTGAAAAAGAAAAATAATTGTATTAAAAAGAAGGAAATCTTTTCAGTCAAAGAACTCTAACTGGGGCAGAAAGGAGGTTCTTAGAAAGTTGTCACAAGCAACTGGATATTGTGGCTTCAAGAGAAGGCAATATCTCTGTAGCTTGGGTATTAGAGTGACCAGTGGCTTCAGCTGACCTTTGACCTTCTGATTCCTACACTGTGGACAGGAAGGATCTTCAGTAGCTGTCTGTGTTGCAGCAGATCTGAAGGACCTCTGACTGAGGATGTGTTGAGTTGTTGTCTTGTGTAGAGGATGCTGAGTTGTCCATCATGTTCCTCATGTTATCAGAATCAGAAACCAGGAAAGTGACGCCTCACAATCAAAGAATTTGACTTGGTTTACAGTAAACCTGAGCAGCTTCTGGGAGGCACCTGCCTGCAGATGGAATGTGCACCAGTGTGAAATATGGTTCAAGGAGAAGGGAGAGTTCCCAGCTCGTCTCCAGTGGGAGGGAGACGTGCTGGCAGCAATGATGGCAGCAGTCAAAAAACCTTGCGAGTACAGTCACACAATGGGAGAAAAAGAAACATGCAGGGAGGTGTGGGGAGGGGTCCTCTGCTATCTCGATCTTCAATACAAAGTATAGGAGAACCTTGGGTCACGGAATTTAGAAACCGAAGCGTGCGCAGAAGACCGGAGTCTCAGCTCAGATCAGGACGTTGACCTGGAAGATTTCGCTCATGGAGTTTTTATCATGGAGGAAACAAAATGGACATTTATTCACGGAATCCTTCTTGTCAGTTTGTGACAACCCAGGTGATGGATTCCATTTGTCCTGATTTAATCAACTGGATGGTGAGTGACTTTGTTGTTTTTTCTTTATTTTCTTTTATTAACGATGAGTCGCTGTCGCTGATTTTCCTTATTCAAACATGCCTATGGACTATTGCTAGCTGTTCTAAGGCCTTAGGTTGATTGAATACTTTTGTTCATGTAGTTTAGTACATTTTGAGAAGGTTTATTGTTACTTAACCTTAAAACGCACGGCGCTCTATGGGAGTTTTGTATGAGTGTCCTAAAATCGTATTTTAACTTATTTTGATGGGACTTATCAGTGGATGTGACTTTATTTAGTTGTTAATTCACTTCATTAGTTGAGCTGATTGTCATGACTTGTTGGTTAGTGGTTGTTGTCTGAATCGTAACATTAATGATCTGACTGTTAGTTAGAGATGATTGATGTGTTTGTGGTGTCAGTAGAAAGCTGATTGTGAATATTAAGTTGTGTTTCTGACCTTGTGGAGGTTAGGTTGGTTTTCCTTCTGTTGTGACCACATTGTGGTTGTTTTTATTTTTATTTGTATCTGATTATTATTTTAAGGTCTCCTCATGAAGACTTTATGATTTCTTTACTGTTTGATGTGTAGAATTAGACCTAACAGCTCCACATTGTTAGAGAACTGGTGGTACTAGGGATTTTTACCAGCAAAATATTCAGTCAGATGAAAATATTTTGCTTCATTCCTGCTCTAGTGGGGAGATGTGGTTAGAGCTCATCTGAAAACTGACTTTCAAAAATGCGCCCCACCCCAAAAACATTTCACCAGCTGCCACTGAATATGTGGCGCCCTTAACTCTCAACAGTTAATTCATTTTTTTAACATAAATATAATAGATAAGTCTCAGTTGTTATTCTTTTAAACCTCACTTATTTTAGACACAAACATTTTAGCCAATACTAATTTCCACCAATAGATGGCAGTANCTTATTCAGTTGGTGCCATCTACTTGGTTATCTTAAATCTACCACGTGAAGAACGATTTAAGGAACAAAATATGATTCTTGTCGGACTGATACCTGGACCAAAGGAGCCCTCACTTAATATAAATGTCTTCTTGGACCCCTTGGTTGATGAGCTCCAGGAACTTTGGCATGGTGTCATTCTGGAAGACAACTCCTTCATCGGCCATCAGGTCTACCGAGCAGCTCTACTTTGTTTGTCCTCAGACGTCCCTGCAACTCGTAAATGTGGCGGCTTTGTTGGACATGGAGCATACAGAGGTATTCAAAATATTCTAAAATTCAATTAGATTTGAAAGTTTTTAATTGGCGTAGATTTAACTTTTTGTCCACTAAGCGTTGAAAGACAACTGTGTGTTTAATAATTTATTTGTTTTTATTTTGTACAGGTTGCCATAAATGTTTGAAGACTTTCAGCAAGAAGGAATTTGGTGCAAAAATGGACTACTCTGGCTTTGAAAGGTCTTCATGGGAGGCTCGCACATCAGAGAATCACATACACTATGCTGGGTTATCAAGACAGGCAAAAACAAAGGCAGAACAAAAGAAACTTGAACATGAATATGGAGCTAGATGGTCAGAACTTTTCCGTTTGAGCTACTATAATGCCATTCGATTTGTTGTAATAGATCCAATGCACAATCTTCTCCTGGGAACGGCAAGACATGTATTCCGACTCTGGACAGAACAAAAAATTCTATCAGCAGAGAGACTAGTTGAACTTCAAGCTAGGGTGGAAAAAATGAAAGTGCCTTGTGAGGTTGGAAGAATTCCATTACGAATTTCATCTGGCTTTGCAGGATTCACAGCTGATCAGTGGAAAAATTGGACAACAATTTACTCTCTGTTTTGCCTGAAGGGTCTTATTAATAGCAGGCATTACAACATGTGGTTTGATTTTGTACAGGCTTGTATTATCCTCTGCTCCAGAGTCATATCCATCCATAGACTGGAAGTAGCAGACAGATACCTGCAGACATTTCTTTCAAAATTTGTTGACCTATTTGGCCCACTGCAGTGCACACCAAATATTCATTTACATCTTCATTTGAAAGAGTGCATGTTAGACTTTGGGCCTGTTTACTCTTTCTGGTGCTTTTCATTTGAACGTTTTAATGGGTTACTTGGAAAATATAACAACAACAATAGAACAATTGAAGTTCAGATTATGAGGCAGTTTCTGCAAAGTCAGCAGCTTACTCTGCCCTGGGCATCTGGATTTGGAGCAGAATTTGAAAGCATTTTAAAACCACACATGGTTGGCACTTTGACACGCGATGAGACAACTGATATGAGTTATGTGAAGCATATGGTGTTGGTGTCAGCAGAAAAGCTTATCTTAGAAAATGCTTTAGTGGTGCCACTGCCTCCATTTAAGCAGATCATTTTGGATGAGTTTGATAGAAGTGCAATGTTGACAATGTATACTCGCATGTACCCTGATAACTGCATTACTGGAATTGACAGTTTTGCCATGACATGCAAAAGAGTGACTTGTCTTAATGTAACTTACTCCATTGATGAGTCAAGAGCTGAGAGGTCTGCACATATCTGTGCCAGGTGGTGTTCAAACACCAACAGTTTTGAAGAAGCCATTATTGACCCTCTAGCTGAAGAACGACCAGCCATTATAAAACAGTTTTTAATGGTTAATGTAATTTCAAAAGACACTACATCCAAACATGTCATTGCAAGGGTTTCTTGGCTTAAATCCCATCCAGATAGACATTTTTTTGGAAAGCCGGTACAAGTTTGGAGTTTGCTTGAAATGGACACTTCCAACCCAGTGTCTTTTTTACCAGTTGAGCGCATTGCAAGTCGATGTGTGGTTAACACATCCACTGTTCAGTTGAGCAAGACAGTAGAAAAAGTGACTGTAGTCATACCACTCTGCACATTGGTAGAGATTTAGAAACAGCTATTCAGAGTGTTGAATGAGTAGATATCTTTCATGTTTTTTTNNNTTCAGGTCTCTGGTTTGGTTCTAGTCTCTGGTCTGGTTCTAGTCTCTGGTCTAGTTCAAGCCTCTGGTCTAGGTTCAGGTCTCAGGTCTAGGTTCAGGTCTCTAGTCTGGTTCAGGTGTCTGGTCTGGTTCTAGTCTCTGGTCTGGTTCTAGTCTCTGGTCCGGTTCTAGTCTCTGGTCTGGTTCAGGTCTCTGGTCTGGTTCTAGTCTCTGGTCTGGTTCAGGTCTCTGGTCTAGGTTCAGGTCTCTGGTCTGGGTTCAGGTCTCTGGTATGGTTCAGGTCTCTGGTCTGGTTCTAATCTCTGGTCTGGTTCTAGTCTCTGGTCTGGGTTCAGGTCTCTGGTCTGGTTCAGGTCTCTGGTCTAGGTTCTAGTCTCTGGTCTAGGTTCAGGTCTCTGGTCTGGTTCTAGTCTCTGGTCTGGTTCAGGTCTCTGGTCTGGTTCAGGTCTCTGGTCTATGTTCAGGTCTCTGGTCTGGTTCAGGTCTCTGGTTTAGTTCTAGTCTCTGGTCTAGGTTCAGGCCTCGGGTCTGGGCTCGGGTCTCGGGTGGGGCTGGGGTCTGGGGTCTGGTCCTGGTGTC
>SSNR01000135.1:1476892-1506194 GCA_006937965.1 Callopanchax toddi
GTTCTAGTCTCTGGTCTAGGTTCAGGTCTCTGGTCTAGGTTCAGGTCTCTAGTCTGGTTCAGGTCTCTGGTCTGGTTCTAGTCTCTGGTCTGGTTCTAGTCTCTGGTCTAGTTCTAGTCTCTGGTCTAGGTTCTAGTCTCTGGTCTGGTTCTAGTCTCTGGTCTAGTTCTTGTCTCTGGTCTAGGTTCAGGTCTCTAGTCTGGTTCAGGTCTCTGGTCTGGTTCTAGTCTCTGGTCTAGGTTCAGGTCTCTGGTTTATGTTCAGGTGTCTGGTCTGGTTCAGGTCTCTGGTCTAGGTTCAGGTCTCTGGTCTGGTTCAGGTCTCTGGTCTATGTTCAGGTCTCTAGTCTGGTTCAGGTCTCTGGTCTAGGTTGAGGTCTCTGGTCTAGATTCAGGTCTCTGGTTTGGTTCAGGTCTCTGGTCTGGTTCAGGTCTCTGGTCTAGGTTCAGGTCTCTGGTCTAGGTTCAGGTCTCTGGTCTGGTTCAGGTCTCTGGTCTGGTTCTAGTCTCTGGTCTGGTTCTTGTCTCTGGTCTAGTACTAGTCTCTGGTCTGGTTCTAGTCTCTGCTCTAGGTTCAGGTCTCTGGTCTAGGTTCATGTCTCTGGTCTAGGTTCAGGTCTCTGGTCTGGTTCAGGTCTCTGGTCTGGTTCAGGTCTCTAGTCTGGCTCAGGTCTCTGGTCTGTGTTCAGGTCCCTAGTCTGGTTCAGGTCTCTGGTCTAGGTTCAGGTCTCTTGTCTGGTTCAGGTCTCTGGTCTATGTTCAGGTCTCTGGTCTGGTTCAGGTCTCTAGTCTGGTTCAGGTCTCTGGTCTAGGTTCAGGTCTCTGGTCTGGTTCAGGTCTCTGGTCTAGGTTCTAGTCTCTGGTCTAGGTTCAGGTCTCTGGTCTGGTTCTAGTCTCGGGTCTGGTTCAGGTCTCTGGTTGGGTTCTAGTCTCTGGTCTGGTTCTAGTCTCTGGTCTGGGTTCATGTCTCTGGTCTGGTTCAGGTCTCTGGTCTAGGTTCAGTCTCTGGTCTGGTTCAGGTCTCTGGTCTATGTTCAGGTCTCTGGTCTGGGTTCAGGTCTCTGGTATGGTTCAGGTCTCTGGTTGGTTCTAGTCTCTGGTCTGGTTCTAGTCTCTGGTCTAGGTTCATGTCTCTGGTTTGGTTCAGGTCTCTGGTCTGGTTCAGGTCTCTGGTCTAGGTTCAGGTCTCTGGTCTAGGTTCAGGTCTCTGGTCTGGTTCAGGTCTCTGGTCTGGTTCTAGTCTCTGGTCTGGTTCTAGTCTCTGGTCCGGTTCTAGTCTCTGGTCTGGTTCAGGTCTCTGGTCTGGTTCAGGTCTCTGGTCTCTGTTCTGGTCTCTGGTCTGGTTCAGGTCTCTGGTTTATGTTCAGGTCTCTAGTCTGGTTCAGGTCTCTGGTCTGTGTTCAGGTCTCTGTCTGGTTCTAGTCTCTGGTCCGGTTCAGTCTCTGGTTTGGTTCAGGTCTCTGGTCTGGTTCTAGTGTCTGGTCTGGTTCAGGTCTCTTGTCTGGTTCTGGTCTATGTTCAGGTCTCTAGTCTGGTTCAGGTCTCTGGTCTAGGTTCAGGTCTCTAGTCTGGTTCAGGTCTCTGGTCTGGTTCTAGTCTCTGGTCTGGTTCTAGTCTCTGGTCTAGTTCTAGTCTCTGGTCTAGGTTCTAGTCTCTGGTCTGGTTCTAGTCTCTGGTCTAGTTCTTGTCTCTGGTCTAGGTTCAGGTCTCTGGTCTGGTTCAGGTCTCTGGTCTAGGTTCTAGTCTCTGGTCTGGTTCAGGTCTCTGGTCTGGTTCTAGTCTCTGGTCTGGTTCTAGTCTCTGGTCCGGTTCTAGTCTCTGGTCTGGTTCAGGTCTTTGGTCTGGTTCTAGTCTCTGGTCTGGTTCAGGTCTCTGGTCTAGGTTCAGGTCTCTAGTCTGGTTCAGGTCTCTGGTCTTGTTCTAGTCTCTGGTCTGGTTCTAGTCTCTGGTCTAGTTCAGGTCTCTGGTTTGTTTCAGGTCTCTTGTCTGGTTCTGGTCTCTGTTCAGGTCTCTAGTCTGGTTCAGGTCTCTGGTCTAGTTCTAGTCTCTGGTCTAGGTTCAGGTCTCTGGTCTGGTTCAGTCTCTGGTCTGGTTCAGGTCTCTGGTCTGGTTCTAGTCTCTGGTCTGGTTCTAGTCTCTGGTCTAGGTTCATGTCCCTGGTCTAGGTTCAGGTCTCTGGTCTGGTTCAGGTCTCTGGTCTGGTTCTGGTCTCTGGTCTATGTTCAGGTCTCTGGTCTGGTTCAGTTCTCTGGTCTAGTTCTAGTCTCTGGTCTATGTTCAGGTCTCTGGTCTGGTTCGGGTCTCTAGTCTGGTTCAGGTCTCTGGTCTGGTTCTAGTCTCTTGTCTGGTTCTAGTCTCTGGTCTAGTTCTCGTCTCTGGTCTAGGTTCAGGTCTCTGGTCTGGTTCTAGTCTCTGGTCTGGTTCAGGTCTCTGGTCTGGTTCAGGTCTCTGGTCTAGGTTCAGGTCTCTGGTCCAGGTTCAGGTCTCTAGTCTGGTTCAGGTCTCTGGTCTGGTTCTAGTCTCTGGTCTGGTTCTAGTCTCTGGTCCGGTTCTAGTCTCTGGTCTGGTTCAGGTCTCTGGTCTGGTTCTAGTCTATGGTCTGGTTCAGGTCTCTGGTCTGGTTCAGGTCTCTGGTCTAGGTTCAGGTCTCTGGTCCGGTTCTAGTCTCTGGTCTGGTTCAGGTCTCTGGTCTATGTTCAGGTATCTGATCTAGGTTCAGGTCTCTGGTCCAGGTTATGGTCTCTGGTCTGGTTCAGGTCTCTGTTCTAGGTTCAGTTCTCTAGTCTGGTTCAGGTCTCTGGTCTAGGTTCAGGTCTCTGGTCTGGTTCAGGTCTCTGCTTTAGTTCTAGTCTCTGGTCTAGGTTCAGGTCTCTGGTCTAGGTTCAGGTCCCTAGTCTGGTTCAGGTCTCTGGTTTGGTTCTAGTCTCTGGTCTGGTTCTTGTCTCTGGTCTAGTTCAAGCCTCTGGTCTAGGTTCAGGTCTCTGGTCTAGGTTCAGTTCTCTAGTGTGGTTCAGGTCTCTGGTCTGGTTCTAGTCTCTGGTCCGGTTCTAGTCTCTGGTCTGGTTCAGGTCTCTGATCTGGTTCTAGTCTCTGGTCTGGTTCTAGTCTCTGGTCTGGTTCAGGTCTCTGGTCTAGTTCTAGTCTCTGGTCTAGGTTCTAGTCTCTGGTCTAGGTTCTAGTCTCTGGTCTAGTTCTTTTCTCTGGTCTAGGTTCAGGTCTCTAGTCTGGTTCAGGTCTCTGGTCTGGTTCTAGTCTCTGGTCTGGTTCAGGTCTCTGGTTTAGGTTCAGGTCTCTGGTCCGGTTCAGGTCTCTGGTCTGGTTCTAATCTCTGGTCCGGTTCAGGTCTCTGGTCCGGTTCTAGTCTCTGGTCTGGTTTTAGTCTCTGGTCTGGTTCAGGTCTCTGGTCCGGTTCTAGTCTCTGGTCTGGTTCAGGTCTCTGGTCCGGTTCTAGTCTCTAGTCTTGTTCAGGTTTCTGGTCTATGTTCAGGTCTCTGGTCTGGTTCAGCTCTCTGATCTAGTTCTAGTCTCTGGTCTAGGTTCAGGTCTCTGGTCTATGTTCAGGTCTCTGGTCTGGTTCAGGTCTCTGGTCTGGTTCTAGTCTTTGGTCTAGTTCTAGTCTCTGGTCTAGGTTCAGGTCTCTGGTCTAGGTTCAGGTCTCTAGTCTGGTTCAGGTCTCTGGTCTGGTTCTAGTCTCTGGTCTGGTTCTAGTCTCTGGTCTAGTTCTAGTCTTTGGTCTGGTTCTAGTCTCTGGTCTAGTTCTAGTCTCTGGTCTTGGTTCAGGTCTAGGTTCAGGTCTCTAGTCTGGTTCAGGTCTCTGGTCTGGTTCTAGTCTCTGGTCTGCTTCTAGTCTCTGGTCTAGGTTCAGGTCTCTGGTCTATGTTCAGGTCTCTAGTCTGGTTCAGGTCTCTGGTCTAGGTTCAGGTCTCTAGTCTGGTTCAGGTCTCTGGTCTGGTTCTAGTCTCTGGTCTGGTTCTAGTCTTTGGTCTAGTTCTAGTCTCTGGTCTGGTTCTAGTCTCTGGTCTAGTTCTAGTCTCTGGTCTATGTTCAGGTCTCTGGTCTGGTTCAGGTCTCTAGTCTGGTTCAGGTCTTTGGTCTAGGTTCAGGTCTCTGGTCTGGTTCAGGTCTCTGGTCTATGTTCAGGTCTCTTGTCTGGTTCTAGTCTCTGGTTCTGGTCTGGTTCTAGTCTCTGGTCTAGTTCTAGTCTCTGGTCTAGGTTCAGGTCTCTGGTCTGGTTCTAGTCTCTGGTCTAGCTTCAGGTCTCTGGTCTAGTTCTAGTCTCTGGTCCGGTTCTAGTCTCTGGTCCAGTTCAGGTCTCTGGTCTGGTTCAGGTCTCTTGTCTGGTTCTGGTCTATGTTCAGGTCTCTAGTCTGGTTCAGGTCTCTGGTCTAGGTTCAGGTCTCTAGTCTGGTTCAGGTCTCTGGTCTGGTTCTAGTCTCTGGTCTAGGTTCAGGTCTCTGGTCTGGTTCAGGTCTCTGGTCTATGTTCAGGTCTCTTGTCCGGTTCAGGTCTCTGGTCTGGTTCTAATCTCTGGTCCGGTTCAGGTCTCTGGTCCGGTTCTAGTCTCTGGTCTGGTTCTAGTCTCTGGTCTGGTTCAGGTCTCTGGTCCGGTTCTAGTCTCTGGTCTGGTTCAGGTCTCTGGTCCGGTTCAGGTCTCTGGTCCAGTTCTAGTCTCTAGTCTGGTTCAGGTTTCTGGTCTATGTTCAGGTCTCTGGTCTGGTTCAGCTTTCTGATCTAGTTCTAATCTCTGGTCTAGGTTCAGGTCTCTGGTCTATGTTCAGGTCTCTGGTCTGGTTCAGGTCTCTGGTTAGGTTCTTGTCTCTGGTCTAGTTCTAGTCTCTGGTCTAGGTTCAGGTGTCTCGTCTAGGTTCAGGTCTCTAGTCTGGTTCAGGTCTCTGGTCTGGTTCTAGTCTCTGGTCTGGTTCTAGTCTTTGGTCTAGTTCTAGTCTCTGGTCTGGTTCTAGTCTCTGGTCTAGTTCTAGTCTCTGGTCTTGGTTCAGGTCTAGGTTCAGGTCTCTAGTCTGGTTCAGGTCTCTGGTCTGGTTCTAGTCTCTGGTCTGCTTCTAGTCTCTGGTCTAGGTTCAGGTCTCTGGTCTATGTTCAGGTCTCTAGTCTGGCTCAGGTCTCTGGTCTGTGTTCAGGTCCCTAGTCTGGTTCAGGTCTCTGGTCTAGGTTCAGGTCTCTTGTCTGATTCTTGTCTCTGGTTCTGGTCTGGTTCTAGTCTCTGGTCTAGTTCTAGTCTCTGGTCTAGGTTCAGGTCTCTGGTCTGGCTCAGGTCTCTTGTCTGGTTCTGGTCTATGTTCAGGTCTCTAGTCTGGTTCAGGTCTCTGGTCTAGGTTCAGGTCTCTAGTCTGGTTCAGGTCTCTGGTCTAGGTTCAGGTCTCTGGTCTGGTTCTAGTCTCTGGTCTAGGTTCATGTCTCTGTTCTGGTTCAGGTCTCTGGTCTGGTTCAGGTCTCTGGTCCAGGTTCAGGTCTCTAGTCTTGTTCAGGTCTCTGGTCTATGTTCAGGTCTCTAGTCTGGTTCTAGTCTCTGGTCCGGTTCAGGTCTCTGGTCTGGTTCAGGTCTCTGGTCTATGTTCAGGTCTCTAGTCTGGTTCAGGTCTCTGGTCTAGGTTCAGGTCTCTGGTCTGGTTCTGGTCTCTGGTCTAGGTTCAGGTCTCTGGTTGGGTTCTAGTCTCTGGTCTGGTTCTAGTCTCTGGTCTAGGTTCATGTCTCTGGTCCGGTTCAGGTCTCTGGTCCAGGTTCAGGTCTCTAGTCTGGTTCAGGTCTCTGGTCTATGTTCAGGTCTCTAGTCTGGTTCTAGTCTCTGGTCCGGTTCAGGTCTCTGGTCTAGGTTCAGGTCTCTGGTCTGGTTCAGGTCTAGGTTCAGGTCTCTAGTCTGGTTCAGGTCTCTGGTCTGGTTCTAGTCTCTGGTCTAGGTTCATGTCTCTAGTCTGGTTCAGGTCTCTTGTCTGGTTCTAGTCTCTGGTCTGGTTCTAGTCTCTGGTCTAGGTTCAGGTCTATGGTCTATGTTCAGGTCTCTGGTCTTGTTCAGGTCTCTGGTCTGGTTCAGGTCTCTGGTCTATGTTCAGGTCTCTAGTCTGGTTCAGGTCTCTGGTCTAGGTTCAGGTCTCTGGTCTGGTTCTAGTCTCTGGTTCAGGTCTGGTTCTTGTCTCTGGTCTAGTTCTAGTCTCTGGTCTGGTTCAGGTCTCTGGTCTATGTTCAGGTCTCTGGTCTGGTTCAGGTCTCTAGTCTGGTTCAGGTCTCTGGTCTAGGTTCAGGTCTCTGGTCTGGTTCAGGTCTAGGTTCAGGTCTCTAGTCTGGTTCAGGTCTCTGGTCTGGTTCTAGTCTTTGGTCTAGGTTCATGTCTCTAGTCTGGTTCAGGTCTCTTGTCTGGTTCTAGTCTCTGGTCTGGTTCTAGTCTCTGGTCTAGGTTCAGGTCTATCTAGTCTGGTTCAGGTCTCTGGTCTAGGTTCAGGTCTCTGGTCTGGTTCTAGTCTCTGGTTCAGGTCTGGTTCTTGTCTCTGGTCTAGTTCTAGTCTCTGGTCTAGGTTCATGTCTCTGGTCTAGGTTCAGGTCTCTGGTCTGGTTCAGGTCTCTGGTCTGGTTCAGGTCTCTAGTCTGGCTCAGGTCTCTGGTCTATGTTCAGGTCTCTAGTCTGGTTCAGGTCTCTGGTCTAGGTTCAGGTCTCTGGTCTAGGTTCATGTCTCTGTTCTGGTTCAGGTCTCTGGTCTGGTTCAGGTCTCTGGTCCAGGTTCAGGTCTCTAGTCTTGTTCAGGTCTCTGGTCTATGTTCAGGTCTCTAGTCTGGTTCTAGTCTCTGGTCCGGTTCAGGTCTCTGATCTATGTTCAGGTCTCTAGTCTGGTTCAGGTCTCTGGTCTAGGTTCAGGTCTCTTGTCTGATTCTAGTCTCTGGTTCTGGTCTGGTTCTAGTCTCTGGTCTAGTTCTAGTCTCTGGTCTAGGTTCAGGTCTCTGATCTGGTTCAGGTCTCTTGTCTGGTTCTGGTCTATGTTCAGGTCTCTAGTCTGGTTCAGGTCTCTGGTCTGGTTCAGGTCTCTAGTCTGGTTCAGGTCTCTGGTCTAGGTTCAGGTCTCTGGTCTGGTTCAGGTCTCTGGTCTGGTTCTAGTCTCTGGTCTGGTTCAGGTCTCTGGTCTGGTTCAGGTCTCTGGTCTATGTTCAGGTCTCTGGTCTGGTTCAGGTCTCTGGTTTAGTTCTAGTCTCTGGTCTAGGTTCAGGTCTCTGGTCTAGGTTCAGGTCTCTAGTCTGGTTCAGGTCTCTGGTCTTGTTCTAGTCTCTGGTCTGGTTCTAGTCTCTGGTCTAGTTCAAGTCTCTGGTCTAGGTTCAGGTCTCTGGTCTAGGTTCAGGTCTCTAGTCTGGTTCAGGTCTCTAGTCTGGTTCTAGTCTCTGGTCTAGTTCTAGTCTCTGGTCTAGGTTCAGGTCTAGGTTCAGGTTTCTAGTCTGGTTCAGGTCTCTTGTCTGGTTCTAGTCTCTGGTCTGGTTCTAGTCTCTGGTCTAGGTTCAGGTCTATGGTCTATGTTCAGGTCTCTAGTCTGGTTCAGGTCTCTGGTCTAGGTTCAGGTCTCTGGTCTGGTTCAGGTCTCTGGTCTATGTTCAGGTCTCTAGTCTGGTTCAGGTCTCTGGTCTAGGTTCAGGTCTCTGGTCTGAATCTAGTCTCTGGTTCTGGTCTGGTTCTTGTCTCTGGTCTAGTTCTAGTCTCTGGTCTGGTTCATGTTTCTGGTCTAGGTTCAGGTCTCTGGTCTGGTTCAGGTCTCTGGTCTGGTTCAGGTCTCTAGTCTGGCTCAGGTCACTGGTCTATGTTCAGGTCTCTAGTCTGGTTCAGGTCTCTGGTCTAGGTTCAGGTCTCTTGTCTGATTCTAGTCTCTGGTTCTGGTCTGGTTCTAGTCTCTGGTCTAGTTCTAGTCTCTGGTCTAGGTTCAGGTCTCTGATCTGGTTCAGGTCTCTGGTCTGGTTCTAGTCTCTGGTCTAGGTTCATGTCTCTAGTCTGGTTCAGGTCTCTTGTCTGGTTCTAGTCTCTGGTCTGGTTCTAGTCTCTGGTCTAGGTTCAGGTCTATGGTCTATGTTCAGGTCTCTGGTCTGGTTCAGGTCTCTGGTCTATGTTCAGGTCTCTAGTCTGGTTCAGGTCTCTGGTCTAGGTTCAGGTCTCTGGTCTGGTTCTAGTCTCTGGTTCTGGTCTGGTTCTTGTCTCTGGTCTAGTTCTAGTCTCTGGTCTGGTTCATGTTTCTGGTCTAGGTTCAGGTCTCTGGTCTGGTTCAGGTCTCTGGTCTGGTTCAGGTCTCTAGTCTGGCTCAGGTCACTGGTCTATGTTCAGGTCTCTAGTCTGGTTCAGGTCTCTGGTCTAGGTTCAGGTCTCTTGTCTGATTCTAGTCTCTGGTTCTGGTCTGGTTCTAGTCTCTGGTCTAGTTCAGTCTCTGGTGTTCGTTGGCGGTTCGTCTTGGTCTGTTCAGGTCTCTGGTCTGGTTCAGGTCTCTGGTCTAGGTTCAGGTCTCTAGTCTGGTTCAGGTCTCTGGTCTAGGTTCAGGTCTCTGGTTGGGTTCTAGTCTCGTCTCTGGTCTGGTTCAGGTCTCTTGTCTGGTTCTGGTCTATGTTCAGGTCTCTAGTCTGGTTCAGGTCTCTGGTCTAGGTTCAGGTCTCTAGTCTGGTTCAGGTCTCTGGTCTAGGTTCAGGTCTCTGGTCTGGTTCAGTCTCTGGTCTGGTTCTAGTCTCTGGTCTAGGTTCAGGTCTCTGGTCTGGTCAGGTCTCTTGTCTGGTTTGGGTTCAGGTCTCTGGTCCTGGTTCTCTGTCTCTGGTCTGGTTCAGGTCTCTGGTCTTGTTCAGTTCTGGTCTGGTTCATTCTGGTCTAGTTCAGGTCTCTGTCTGGTTCAGGTCTGTCTAGTTCAGGTCTCTGTCTTCAGTCTCTGGTCTAGGTTCAGGTCTCTGGTTGGGTTCTAGTCTCTGGTCTGGTCTAGTCTCAGGTTCAGTCTCTAGTCTGGTTCAGGTCTCTGGTCTAGGTTCAGGTCTCTAGTCTGGTTCAGGTCTCTGGTCTAGGTTCAGGTCTCTAGTCTGGTTCAGGTCTCTGGTCTGGTTCTAGTCTCTGGTCTGGTTCTAGTCTCTGGTCTAGTTCAGGTCTGGGTCTCTGTCTGGTTCAGGTCTCTGGTCTGTTGGTGTTCTAGTCTCTGGTCTAGGTTCAGGTCTCTGGTCTGGTTCAGGTCTCTGGTCTGGTTCAGGTCTCTGGTCTGGTTCAGGTCTCTGGTCTGGTTCAGGTCTCTGGTCTGGTTCTAGTCTCTGGTCTGGTTCTAGTCTCTGGTCTGGTTCAGGTCTCTGGTCTGGTTCTAGTCTCTGGTCTGGTTCAGGTCTCGGTCTGGTTCAGGTCTCGGTCTGGTTCTAGTCTCTGGTCTGGTTCAGGTCTCTGGTCTGGTTCAGGTCTCTGGTCTAGGTTCAGGTCTCCGGTTGGGTTCTAGTCTCTGGTCTGGTTCTAGTCTCTGGTCTAGGTTCATGTCTCTGGTCTGGTTCAGGTCTCTGGTCCAGGTTCAGGTCTCTTGTCTGGTTCAGGTCTCTGGTCTATGGTCAGGTCTCTAGTCTGGTTCTAGTCTCTGGTCCGGTTCAGGTCTCTGATCTATGTTCAGGTCTCTAGTCTGGTTCAGGTCTCTGGTCTAGGTTCAGGTCTCTGGTCTGGTTCAGGTCTCTGGTCTATGTTCAGGTCTCTAGTCTGGTTCAGGTCTCTGGTCTAGGTTCAGGTCTCTGGTCTGATTCTAATCTCTGGTTCTGGTCTGGTTCTAGTCTCTGGTCTAGTTCTAGTCTCTGGTCTAGGTTCATGTCCCTGGTCTAGGTTCAGGTCTCTGGTCTGGTTCAGGTCTCTTGTCTGGTTCTGGTCTATGTTCAGGTCTCTAGTCTGGTTCAGGTCTCTGGTCTAGGTTCAGGTCTCTAGTCTGGTTCAGGTCTCTGGTCTAGGTTCAGGTCTCCGGTTGGGTTCTAGTCTCTGGTCTGGTTCTAGTCTCTGGTCTAGGTTCATGTCTCTGGTCTGGTTCAGGTCTCTGGTCCAGGTTCAGGTCTCTTGTCTGGTTCAGGTCTCTGGTCTATGGTCAGGTCTCTAGTCTGGTTCTAGTCTCTGGTCCGGTTCAGGTCTCTGGTCTATGTTCAGGTCTCTGGTCTGGTTCAGGTCTCTGGTCTGGTTCTAGTCTCTGGTCTGGTTCTAGTCTCTGGTCTACTAGTCTGGTTCAGGTCTCTGGTCAGGGTCAGGTCTCTAGTCTGTCTCTGGTCTAGGTTCAGGTCTCTGTGGTTCTAGTCTCTGGTCTGGTTCTAGTCTCTGGTCTGGTTCTAGTCTCTGGTCTAGGTTCATGTCTCTGGTCTGGTTCAGGTCTCTGGTAGGTCTCTGGTCTAGGTTCAGGTCTCTTGTCTGATTCTAGTCTCTGGTTCTGGTCTGGTTCTAGTCTCTGGTCTAGTTGTCTCTGGTCTAGTGGTTCAGGTCTCTGGTCTAGGTTCAGGTCTCTGGTTGGGTTCTAGTCTCTGGTCTGGTTCTAGTCTCTGGTCTGGTTCATGTCTCTGGTCTGGTTCAGGTCTCTGGGTTCAGGTCTCTGGTCTATGTTCAGGTCTCTAGTCTGGTTCAGTCTCTGGTCCGGTTCAGTCTCTGGTCTAGGTTCAGGTCTCTGGTCTGGTTCAGGTCTCTGGTCTGGTTCAGGTCTCTGGTCTGGTTCAGGTCTCTGGTCTGGTTCAGTCCTGGTCTAGCTTCAGGTCTCTGGTCTAGTTCTAGTTCTAGTCTCTGGTCTATGTTCAGGTCTTGGTTGGTTCAGGTCTCTAGTCTGGTTCAGGTCTCTGGTCTAGTTCAGGTCTCTGGTCTGGTTCAGGTTCTCTGTCTGGTTCAGGTCTCTGGTCTGGTTCTAGTCTCTGGTCTGGTTCTAGTCTCTGGTCTAGGTTCAGGTCTCTGGTCTGGTTCAGGTCTCTGGTCTGGTTCTGGTCTATGTTCAGGTCTCTAGTCTGGTTCAGGTCTCTGGTCTAGGTTCAGGTCTCTGGTCTGGTTCAGGTCTCGGTCTCTGGTCTAGTTCAGGTCTTCTAGTCTCTGGTCTAGTTCTAGTCGTCTATGTTCAGGTCTCTAGTCTGGTTCAGGTCTCTGGTCTAGTTCAGTCTTGTTCTAGTCTCTGGTCGGTCTAGGTTCAGGTCTCTAGTCTGGTTCAGGTTTCGCTGGTGTCTCTGGTCTGGTTCAGGTCTCTGGTCTAGGTTCAGGTCTCTGGTCTGGTTCAGGTCTCTGGTCTATGTTCAGGTCTCTAGTCTGGTTCAGGTCTCTGGTCTAGGTTCAGGTCTCTGGTCTGGTTCAGGTCTCTGGTTCTGGTCTGGTTCTTGTCTCTGGTCTAGTTCTAGTCTCTGGTCTGGTTCAGGTCTCTGGTCTAGTTCTAGTCTCTGGTCTGGTTCTAGTCTCTGGTCTAGTTCTAGTCTCTGGTCTTGGTTCAGGTCTAGGTTCAGGTCTCTAGTCTAGTTCAGGTCTCTGGTCTGGTTCTAGTCTCTGGTCTGCTTCTAGTCTCTGGTCTAGGTTCAGGTCTCTGGTCTATGTTCAGGTCTCTAGTCTGGTTCAGGTCTCTGGTCTAGGTTCAGGTCTCTGGTCTATGTTCAGGTCTCTGGTCTAGGTTCATGTCTCTGGTCTAGGTTCAGGTCTCTGGTCTGGTTCAGGTCTCTGGTCTGGTTCAGGTCTCTAGTCTGGCTCAGGTCTCTGGTCTATGTTCAGGTCTCTTGTCTGATTCTAGTCTCTGGTTCTGGTCTGGTTCTAGTCTCTGGTCTAGTTCTAGTCTCTGGTCTAGGTTCAGGTCTCTGGTCTGCCTCAGGTCTCTTGTCTGGTTCTGGTCTATGTTCAGGTCTCTAGTCTGGTTCAGGTCTCTGGTCTAGGTTCAGGTCTCTAGTCTGGTTCAGGTCTCTGGTCTAGGTTCAGGTCTCTGGTTGGGTTCTAGTCTCTGGTCTGGTTCTAGTCTCTGGTCTAGGTTCATGTCTCTGGTCTGGTTCAGGTCTCTGGTCTGGTTCAGGTCTCTGGTCTGGTTCAGGTCTCTGGTCTAGGTTCAGGTCTCTGGTCTGGTTCTAGTCTCTGGTCTGGTTCTAGTCTCTGGTCTAGGTTCAGTTCTCTGGTCTAGGTTCAGTTCTCTAGTCTGGTTCAGGTATCTGGTCTATGTTCAGGTCTCTGGTCTGGTTCAGTTCTCTGGTCTAGTTCTAGTCTCTGGTCTATGTTCAGGTCTCTGGTCTGGTTCAGGTCTCTAGTCTGGTTCAGGTCTCTGGTCTATGTTCAGGTCTCTGGTCTGGTTCAGGTCTCTAGTCTGGTTCAGGTCTCTGGTCTAGGTTCAGGTCTCTGGTCTGGTTCAGGTCTAGGTTCAGGTCTCTTGTCTGGTTCAGGTCTCTGGTCTGGTTCTAGTCTTTGGTCTAGGTTCATGTCTCTAGTCTGGTTCAGGTCTCTTGTCTGGTTCTAGTCTCTGGTCTGGTTCTAGTCTCTGGTCTAGGTTCAGGTCTATGGTCTATGTTCAGGTCTCTGGTCTGGTTCAGGTCTCTGGTCTGGTTCTAGTCTCTGGTCTGGTTCTAGTCTCTGGTCTGGTTCAGGTCTCTGGTCTGGTTCAGGTCTCTGGTCTAGTTCAGGTCTCTGGTTGGTTCAGGTCTCTGGTCTAGGTTTCTGATTCTAGTCTCGGTCTAGTTCTAGTCTCTGGTCTGGTTCAGGTCTCTGGTCTGTGTTCAGGTCCCTAGTCTGGTTCAGGTCTCTGGTCTAGGTTCAGGTCTCTTGTCTGGTTCGGTCTGGTTCAGTCTCTGGTCTGGTTCTAGTCTCTGGTCTAGGTTCAGGTCTCTGGTCTGGTTCAGGTCTCTGGTCTAGGTTCAGGTCTCTGGTCTGGTTCAGGTCTCTGGTCTATGTTCAGGTCTCTAGTCTGGTTCAGGTCTCTGGTCTGGTTCTAGTCTCTGGTCTAGGTTCAGGTCTCTGGTCTGGTTCAGGTCTCTGGTCTAGGTTCAGGTCTCTGGTCTGGTTCAGGTCTCTGGTCTGGTTCTGGTCTCTGGTCTGGTTCAGGTCTCTGGTCTGGTTCTAGTCTCTGGTCTAGGTTCAGGTCTCTGGTCTGGTTCAGTCTCTGGTCTAGGTTCAGGTCTCTGGTTGGGTTCTAGTCTCTGGTCTGGTTCTAGTCTCTGGTCTAGGTTCATGTCTCTGGTCTGGTTCAGGTCTCTGGTCCAGGTTCAGGTCTCTAGTCTGGTTCAGGTCTCTGGTCTATGTTCAGGTCTCTAGTCTGGTTCTAGTCTCTGGTCCGGTTCAGGTCTCTGATCTATGTTCAGGTCTCTAGTCTGGTTCAGGTCTCTGGTCTAGGTTCAGGTCTCTGGTCTGGTTCAGTCTCTGGTCTGGTTCTAGTCTCTGGTCTAGGTTCAGGTCTCTGGTCCTGGTCTATGTTCAGGTCTCTAGTCTGGTTCAGGTCTCTGGTCTAGGTTCAGGTCTCTGGTCTGGTTCAGGTCTCTAGTCTGGTTCAGGTCTCTGGTCTAGGTTAGGTCCTGGTCTGGTTCAGTCTCTGGTCTAGGTTCAGGTCTCTGGTCTGGTTCTAGTCTCTGGTTCTGGTCTGGTTCTAGTCTCTGGTCTAGTTCTAGTCTCTGGTCTAGCTTCAGGAGTCTCTGGTCTAGCTTCAGGTCTCTGGTCTGGTTCAGTCTCTGGTTCAGGTCTCTAGTCTGGTTCAGGTCTCTGGTCTTGTTCAGGTCTCTGGTCTGGTTCAGGTCTCTGGTCTGGTTCTAGTCTCTGGTCTATGTTCAGGTCTCTGGTCTGGTTCTAGTCTCTGGTCCGGTTCTGGTCTCTGGTCTGGTTTCAGGTCTCTAGTCTGGTTCAGGTCTCTGGTCTAGGTTCAGGTCTCTGGTCTGGTTCAGGTCTCTGGTCTAGGTTCAGGTCTCTGGTCTGGTTCTAGTCTCTGGTCTGGTCGTTCTAGTCTCTGGTCTAGTTCTAGTCTCTGGTCTAGGTTCAGGTCTCTGGTCTGGTTCAGGTCTCTGGTCTGGTTCAGGTCTCTAGTCTGGTTCAGGTCTCTGGTCTATGTTCAGGTCTCTGGTCTGGTTCAGGTCTCTGGTCTGGTTCTAGTCTCTGGTCTAGTTCTAGTCTCTGGTCTATGTTCAGGTCTCTGGTCTGGTTCAGGTCTCTGGTCTGGTTCAGGTCTCTGGTCTAGGTTCAGGTCTCTGGTCTGGTTCTAGTCTCTGGTCTGGTTCTAGTCTCTGGTCTGGTTCATGTTTCTGGTCTAGGTTCAGGTCTCTGGTCTGGTTCAGGTCTCTGGTCTGGTTCAGGTCTCTAGTCTGGTTCAGGTCTCTGGTCTATGTTCAGGTCTCTGGTCTGGTTCTAGTCTCTGGTCTAGCTTCAGGTCTCTGGTCTGGTTCTAGTCTCTGGTCTGGTTCTAGTCTCTGGTCTAGGTTCAGTTCTCTGGTCTAGGTTCAGGTCTCTAGTCTGGTTCAGGTCTCTGGTCTAGGTTCAGGTCTCTGGTCTGGTTCAGTTCTCTGGTCTAGGTTCAGGTCTCTGGTCTAGTTCTGGTCTCTGGTCTGGTTCTAGTCTCTGGTCTAGCTTCAGGTCTCTGGTCTGGTTCTAGTCTCTGGTCCGGTTCAGGTCTCTGATCTATGTTCAGGTCTCTAGTCTGGTTCAGGTCTCTGGTCTAGGTTCAGGTCTCTTGTCTGGTTCTAGTCTCTGGTTCTGGTCTGGTTCTAGTCTCTGGTCTAGTTCAGGTCTCTGGTCTGGTTCAGGTCTCTTGTCTGGTTCTGGTCTATGTTCAGGTCTCTAGTCTGGTTCATGTCTCTGGTCTGGTTCTGGTCTCTGGTCCAGGTTCAGGTCTCTGGTCTGGTTCAGGTCTCTGGTCTATGTTCAGGTCTCTAGTCTGGTTCAGGTCTCTGGTCTAGGTTCAGGTCTCTGGTCTGGTTCAGGTCTCTGGTCTATGTTCAGGTCTCTAGTCTGGTTCAGGTCTCTGGTCTGGTTCTAGTCTCTGGTCTAGGTTCAGGTCTCTGGTCTGGTTCAGGTCTCTGGTCTATGTTCAGGTCTCTGGTCTGGTTCAGTTCTCTGGTCTGGTTCTAGTCTCTGGTCTAGTTCTAGTCTCTGGTCTATGTTCAGGTCTCTGGTCTGGTTAAGGTCTCTAGTCTGGTTCAGGTCTCTAGTCTGGTTCAGGTCTCTGGTCTAGGTTCAGGTCTCTGGTCTGGTTCTAGTCTCTGGTCTAGCTTCAGGTCTCTGGTCTGGTTCTAGTCTCTGGTCTAGCTTCAGGTCTCTGGTCTGGTTCTAGTCTCTGGTCTAGCTTCAGGTCTCTGGTCTAGTTCTAGTCTCTGGTCCGGTTCTAGTCTCTGGTCCAGTTCAGGTCTCTGGTCTGGTTCTAGTCTCTGCTCTAGGTTCAGGTCTCTGGTCTGGTTCAGGTCTCTGGTCTAGGTTCAGGTCTCTGGTCCGGTTCTAGTCTCTGGTCTGGTTCTAATCTCTGGTCCGGTTCAGGTCTCTGGTCCGGTTCTAGTCTCTGGTCTGGTTCTAGTCTCTGGTCTGGTTCAGGTCTCTGGTCCAGTTCTAGTCTCTGGTCTGGTTCAGGTCTCTGGTCCGGTTCAGGTCTCTGGTCCGGTTCTAGTCTCTAGTCTGGTTCAGGTTTCTGGTCTTTGTTCAGGTCTATGGTCTGGTTCAGCTCTCTGATCTAGTTCTAATCTCTGGTCTAGGTTCAGGTCTCTGGTCTATGTTCAGGTCTCTGGTCTGGTTCAGGTCTCTGGTCTGGTTCTAGTCTCTGGTCTAGTTCTAGTCTCTGGTCTAGGTTCAGGTCTCTGGTCTAGGTTCAGGTCTCTCGTCTGGTTCAGGTCTCTGGTCTGGTTCTAGTCTCTGGTCTGGTTCTAGTCTTTGGTCTAGTTCTAGTCTCTGGTCTGGTTCTAGTCTCTGGTCTAGTTCTAGTCTCTGGTCTTGGTTCAGGTCTAGGTTCAGCTCTCTAGTCTAGTTCAGGTCTCTGGTCTGGTTCTAGTCTCTGGTCTGCTTCTAGTCTCTGGTCTAGGTTCAGGTCTCTGGTCTATGTTCAGGTCTCTAGTCTGGTTCAGGTCTCTGGTCTAGGTTCAGGTCTCTGGTCTGGTTCAGGTCTCTATTCTGGTTCAGGTCTCTAGTCTGGTTCAGGTCTCTGGTCTATGTTCAGGTCTCTGGTCTGGTTCAGGTCTCTGGTCTAGGTTCAGGTCTCTAGTCTGGTTCAGGTCTCTGGTCTTGTTATAGTCTCTGGTCTGGTTCTAGTCTCTGGTCTAGTTCAAGTCTCTGGTCTAGGTTCAGGTCTCTGGTCTAGGTTCAGGTCTCTAGTCTGGTTCAGGTCTCTGGTCTGGTTCTAGTCTCTGGTCTGGTTCTAGTCTCTGGTCTAGGTTCAGGTCTAGGTTCAGGTCTCTAGTCTGGTTCAGGTCTGGTTCTTGTCTCTGGTCTAGTTCTAGTCTCTGGTCTAGGTTCATGTCTCTGGTCTAGGTTCAGGTCTCTGGTCTGGTTCAGGTCTCTGGTCTGGTTCAGGTCTCTAGTCTGGCTCAGGTCTCTGGTCTATAATCAGGTCTCTAGTCTGGTTAAGGTCTCTGGTCTAGGTTCAGGTCTCTTGTCTGATTCTAGTCACCTGGTTCTGGTCTGGTTCTAGTCTCTGGTCTAGTTCTAGACTTTGGTCTAGGTTCAGGTCTCTGATCTGGTTCAGGTCTCTTGTCTGGTTCTGGTCTATGTTCAGGTCTCTAGTCTGGTTCAGGTCTCTGGTCTAGGTTCAGGTCTCTAGTCTGTTTCAGGTCTCTGGTCTAGGTTCAGGTCTCTGGTTGGGTTCTAGTCTCTGGTCTGGTTCTAGTCTCTGGTCTAGGTTCATGTCTCTGGTCTGGTTCAGGTCTCTGGTCTGGTTCAGGTCTCTGGTCCAGGTTCAGGTCTCTAGTCTGGTTCAGGTCTCTGGTCTATGTTCAGGTCTCTAGTCTGGTTCTAGTCTCTGGTCCGGTTCAAGTCTCTGATGTATGTTCAGGTCTCTAGTCTGGTTCAGGTCTCTGGTCTAGGTTCAGGTCTCCGGTCTGGTTCAGGTCTAGGTTCAGGTCTCTAGTCTGGTTCAGGTCTCTGGTCTGGTTCTAGTCTCTGGTCTGGTTCTAGTCTCTGGTCTAGGTTCAGGTCTAGGTTCAGGTCTCTGGTCTGGTTCAGGTCTCTGGTCCAGGTTCAAGTCTCTAGTCTGGTTCAGGTCTCTGGTCTATGTTCAGGTCTCTAGTCTGGTTCTAGTCTCTGGTCCGGTTCAGGTCTCTGGTCTGGTTCAGGTCTCTGGTCTATGTTCAGGTCTCTAGTCTGGTTCAGGTCTCTGGTCTAGGTTCAGGTCTCTGGTCTGGTTCTAGTCTCTGGTTCTGGTCTGGTTCTTGTCTCTGGTCTAGTTCTAGTCTCTGGTCTAGGTTCAGGTCTCTGGTCTAGGTTCAGGTCTCTTGTCTGATTCTAGTCTCTGGTTCTGGTCTGGTTCTAGTCTCTGGTCTAGTTCTAGTCTCTGGTCTAGGTTCAGGTCTCTGGTCTGGTTCAGGTCTCTTGTCTGGTTCTGGTCTATGTTCAGGTCTCTAGTCTGGTTCAGGTCTCTGGTCTAGGTTCAGGTCTCTAGTCTGGTTCAGGTCTCTGGTCTAGGTTCAGGTCTCTGGTTGGGTTCTAGTCTCTGGTCTGGTTCTAGTCTCTGGTCTAGGTTCATGTCTCTGGTCTGGTTCAGGTCTCTGGTCCAGGTTCAAGTCTCTAGTCTGGTTCAGGTCTCTGGTCTATGTTCAGGTCTCTAGTCTGGTTCTAGTCTCTGGTCCGGTTCAGGTCTCTGGTCTGGTTCAGGTCTCTGGTCTATGTTCAGGTCTCTAGTCTGGTTCAGGTCTCTGGTCTAGGTTCAGGTCTCTGGTCTGGTTCTGGTCTCTGGTCTAGGTTCAGGTCTCTGGTCTGGTTCAGGTCTCTGGTCTGGGTTCAGGTCTCTTGTCTGATTCTGGTCTCTGGTTCTGGTCTGGTTTTAGTCTCTGGTCTAGTTCTAGTCTCTGGTCTCGGGTTCAGGTCTCTAGTCTGGTTCAGGTCTCTGGTCTAGGTTCAGGTCTCTGGTCTGGTTCAGGTCTCTAGTCTGGTTCAGGTCTCTGGTCTAGGTTCAGGTCTCTGGTCTGGTTCAGGTCTCTGGTCTATGTTCAGGTCTCTAGTCTGGTTCAGGTCTCTGGTCTAGGTTCAGGTCTCTTGTCTGGTTCTGGTCTCTGGTCTCTGGTCTGGTTCTAGTCTCTGGTCTAGGTTCAGGTCTAGGTTCAGGTCTCTAGTCTGGTTCAGGTCTCTTGTCTGGTTCTAGTCTCTGGTCTGGTTCTAGTCTCTGGTCTAGGTTCAGGTCTATGGTCTATGTTCAGGTCTCTAGTCTGGTTCAGGTCTCTGGTATAGGTTCAGGTCTCTTGTCTGGTTCAGGTCTCTGGTCTATGTTCAGGTCTCTAGTCTGGTTCAGGTCTCTGGTCTAGGTTCAGGTCTCTGGTCTGATTCTAGTCTCTGGTTCTGGTCTTGTTCTAGTCTCTGGTCTACTTCTAGTCTCTGGTCTAGGTTCATGTCCCTGGTCTAGGTTCAGGTCTCTGGTCTGGTTCAGATCTCTTGTCTGGTTCTGGTCTATGTTCAGGTCTCTAGTCTGGTTCAGGTCTCTGGTCTAGGTTCAGGTCTCTAGTCTGGTTCAGGTCTCTGGTCTAGGTTCAGGTCTCTGGTTGGGTTCTAGTCTCTGGTCTAGGTTCAGGTCTATGGTCTATGTTCAGGTCTCTGGTCTGGTTCAGGTCTCTGGTCTATGTTCAGGTCTCTAGTCTGGTTCAGGTCTCTGGTCTAGGTTCAGGTCTCTGGTCTGGTTCTAGTCTCTTGTCTGGTTCTAGTCTCTGGTCTAGGTTCAGGTCTATGTTCAGGTCTCTGGTCTGGTTCAGTTCTCTGGTCTAGTTCTAGTCTCTGGTCTATGTTCAGGTCTCTGGTCTGGTTCAGGTCTCTAGTCTGGTTCAGGTCTCTGGTCTAGGTTCAGGTCTCTGGTCTGGTTCAGGTCTCTGGTCTGGTTCAGGTCTCTGGTTGGGTTCTAGTCTCTGGTCTGGTTCTAGTCTCTGGTCTAGCTTCAGGTCTCTGGTCTGGTTCTAGTCTCTGGTCTAGCTTCAGGTCTCTGGTCTGGTTCTAGTCTCTGGTCTGGTTCTAGTCTCTGGTCTAGTTCAAGTCTCTGGTCTAGGTTCAGGTCTCTGGTCTGGTTCAGGTCTCTGGTCTGGTTCAGGTCTCTGGTCTGGTTCTAGTCTCTGGTCTGGTTCTAGTCTCTGGTCTAGGTTCAGGTCTAGGTTCAGGTCTCTAGTCTGGTTCAGGTCTCTGGTCTGGTTCTAGTCTCTGGTCTGCTTTTAGTCTCTGGTCTAGGTTCAGGTCTCTGGTCTATGTTCAGGTCTCTAGTCTGGTTCAGGTCTCTGGTCTAGGTTCAGGTCTCTGGTCTGGTTCAGGTCTCTGGTCTGGTTCAGGTCTCTGGTCTGGTTCAGGTCTCTAGTCTGGTTCTAGTCTCTGGTCCGGTTCAGGTCTCTGATCTATGTTCAGGTCTGTAGTCTGGTTCAGGTCTCTGGTCTAGGTTCAGGTCTCTGGTCTGGTTTAGGTCTCTGGTCTGGTTCAGGTCTCTGGTCTAGGTTCAGGTCTCTAGTCTGGTTCAGGTCTCTGGTCTAGGTTCAGGTCTCTGGTCTGGTTCTAGTCTCTGGTCTGGTTCTAGTCTCTGGTCCGGGTCAGGTCTCTGGTCTATGTTCAGGTCTCTAGTCTGGTTCAGGTCTCTGGTCTAGGTTCAGGTCTCTGGTCTGGTTCTAGTCTCTGGTCTGGTTCTAGTGTCTGGTCTAGGTTCAGGTCTCTGGTCTAGGTTCAGTTCTCTAGTCTGGTTCAGGTCTCTGGTCTATGTTCAGGTCTCTGGTCTGGTTCAGGTCTCTGGTCTGGTTCAGGTCTCTGGTCTAGGTTCAGGTCTCTGGTCTGGTTCTAGTCTCTGGTCTAGCTTCAGGTCTCTGGTCTGGTTCTAGTCTCTGGTCTAGCTTCAGGTCTCTGTTCTAGTTCTAGTCTCTGGTCTGGTTCTAGTCTCTGCTCTAGGTTCAGGTCTCTGGTCTGGTTCTAGTCTCTGGTCTGGTCAAAATGAAATAAATTAATAAATATATCATTTTTAGAAATGAAATAAAAAGTTTTGTACTTTTTTAAAAAACTAGTATTTGTGTTTTTCCTCTGTTTGGAACCAGTTTCATCACATCTTAGATTTGATAAATATGAGAACCTGAGCTAAACTCTTTACAACAGGAAGTCCTTCACTGCAAAATCAGACATCAAGAACATTGGTGTTCACAGATGTCTAATCTGTATGGATAAAGCATCAATAACTAATAAACTAAATGTAAGTTTGTTCCTCACAGTATAACATCACTTCATAGTGATGATGTTGGAGTCATTTCAAAGAAACATGGCCGACCTTAAATCATTAGTAAAGACCTCGCAGTGCACTGGTCTCTGGGACTTTGTTTATTACAGCATCATGTCCAAAAACATCAGAATTTATTTCTCACATGAGCCTCAGGTTTGTTGGTGTGTCTGATTTAATGACTTAGAAAACTGTTATCATCATATAATTATGATATAATTTCATCCATTAAGTAGAAAATGATAATGGAGGAGTAAAGGTCTGACAGCCTGTTAGAGAAGAAAAACATCCAGATTTCAGTTGAAACATTAAAAATAACTGATGTCAGTTTGAATTCCATAAAACTGCAATTAGACAACTTCTGAATCCAGATGTTAAATAAAACAATGTGTTTTTTACTGGCCAGTGGGGCCCCCAGACCACACGAGGCTCCTAGGCTCATGACATATCTAACCTGTGCATTAATCCACGCCTGGGATGGGTGTCGGTCGGATTGAGGAGGTCCTTAAAGTTTTCCTTCCACCGCCCGACTTTAGGTCCAGTTGAGGTCAGCAGCTCCCTGTCCCCACTGTAAACACTGTCAGCAAGTTGCTGCCTTCTTCCCGAGGCGCCACCTTTACAGAACTTTTTCTTTTCTGACACAATGAGCAGGACACTGCAGGGAATCACTTCATTACTGAGTGCGCTGTTACCACCAGTGCCTTTTGATCTTTGGTAGAGTTCTCAGTTTAGACTCAAGCCCAAAACCAAGTCTAAACTGAGAAGTCCACACAGGGGATTCAGGTTTAGTGAAATGATGGACATGTGATACTGATCAAGTGGACATGGGCCACCAAGAGGATCTGTCCCTGGGGCCCAGAGTTCTGTGCTACGCCCCTGACTCACATGGATTGTACTGTACAGCACATGGTGGTCAATGACAGTACAGAACGAGCCTTTAGCCACCAGGGGGCAGCAGAGGACAGGTAAAGACAACACTGAGCTCAGACGCACAAACAAAGATTAATTCCCATTTTTTAGTCTTGATGCTCCAGATTTAATCATGTAGCAACAAAAACTCAGAGTGTTTTAAAGGCTCAGGATTTCCTTCTTTGTAAGCTTTTTATTTCTTGATGTATTTTGTTCCACGTCGATGTGAATGCACATGAAATAATCCAACATCTGAGATGCTTCATGTGCACTCAGCTGAAAACTACTTTGAGGATGACGATCCTTTGAAAGGAAATGTCATTCAGAGTAGGTTCATAGGGAGACCATTCCATGAAGAACGTCTGCAGGAACCTTTATGTTTCGCTCAGCTCTCCTCACTAGGGAAGTTGACAATCAAATCAAATATTTTTTAATTTCCAAGGAAAATAGGATGTTGGAGTGAGGATCTGATCCTGCAGCTAATGAAACACATGATGCTGTCTTCCTGATGTTCTGGTGCTTCCTGCTTGTCCATCTTATTCAGCAGAGATCTCATGTTCTCCATTGTGATCGATGTAAGCAACCGTTTAAACTTCCTCTCTGCCTCTGCTCCAAATCTCATGTGAGAAAACAAGACGAGAGGTTTTGATAGAAGCTGTTTATTGAGTTATACCAACATCAGGGTTCTCACACCGTCCCCAAAATAACATTCAACCACTTTTTAAGCTCTTTCAAGGTGAGTTTAGGATTTTTTATATTTTTACCTCATATTGGTGATTTACACGTGAACTGTACATATTTACTGCTTATTACACTTTATCTCATAAGTCAGTGTTATTAAGTCACAACCAGGTTCAGCTAGTTTTAAATAAACATGCACTGATTTTGATTAAGGCCGAAATCACTTTCTGACTTTTGTTCACATAAAAAATACGTTTTTTGTGCTGAAACCAGTTTTTCTTAACAATTTCAAATTGAGAAGCACCGACTCTGGTCCTGGGGGTCGATACTGCTCTACTGATACCTCAAAGAGCTACAAAGACAAGGAAATTATTTTTATATTTCTGATCAACTTTCACAAATCAAAAAAAAAGTTGATTATTGTTTAGTGATGGTGCATTCACTGACAGAAGAAAAAGTACCTTTTGAGTCTCAGATTGGTCGATTCCAAACTTTTTGGTGCATCTGTGATTTTATGCATTTTATAAAAAATTTCATTACTTTCAAAACCTTTAAAAAATATTAAATTCAAGCACATTCAAGGATTTCAAGCACCTGTAAGAACCTGGAACATGGAGTCATTGAGTGGACTGGAAAGAAGTCAATAAAGTGTTTGTTAGTTTTAGTCACACCAACAGCTGAAAACACATTCAGTACTCTCTGTAATATTTACACACACACACCCTAGCCTCAGCCTCACAGTGCACCATGCCCGCCCCCCCCCACACACACACACACAGAGACCACGCCCTGTCTGATTCAATGTGGAGAATCAGGCTCCGCCCTTTTGATGAGAGCAGATTTATGACCCAGGCGATGCATCCACTCCCACAGCGGTTTAAACCGACTCAGGAGGGAGAACCAGTCCCGTTCTGTCCCCATCCCACCTGATGGAGCAGGAACCCTCTGGTTATCTGACTGTATGGATTAAGATTTGTGCCAAAAGGATCAACCAAAAAATACCAGTCACACACAAAAAATACCCAAATAAATCAACCAGAAAGAACATTTCAGAAGCAAAATGTGAAATTCAAACGCTTCCTAACCACAAACTAAATTAATTCACGAGTAAATATTTATAGTCTAAACAGAATACTTGTTTTTCCTTCTTTACTCATATTTCTTTCACACATCTTCTTGGTTCTCACTTAATTCTGTTACTTAGATCATTTATGCTTTTATTCTGAAGGGCATGTTTTGCTTCTGCTCTAGGTTTTTGATTTTGAAAGTCTCAGTGGGAGGGGCTTTTCAGGTTTGGAGTAGGTGGCTCCATGCAAACAGCTAGAGTCACCCATAGATATATATATCACTAGATGTCTCACCCGCGCTGTTCGTCAATGGATCCTGACGTCCCTACGCCGGCGGCCATCTTACTTCGTACAGCTGCCCCCTTTCTTACATTGGTGTCAATGGAGCATGTACTAATAAATACCTCTAACTTGCTTAATTTTTAACCGATTTTCAAACAGTTTGCATTTTTATAAACGTCAGAGACGTGGCTGTGAATATATATCAAAATATAACGATAATGGTTGGGAAATTCATAAATTGTAAAAGTATCAAATATCAAGTCTATACATAGTAAGGTTTGTCAGAAAGTAACCCGTTTGTAAATCCGTTCATTTTTAATCGAGTTCTGAGTGTTTTTAGTTCAACTGATGCTCACCTTCCATCTGCTGCCATAGAGAGCAGAACGTCGGCTGTCTGTGGTAAGATGGCTGCCTTGTAGGGACGCCGTAGAGTCCCACATAGGGCATCTAGTGATATATATGATATCTATGGAGCCAAGTACTCCAAACTCTCATAACCAATGAGATCAAAGCACTGAAAAGCCCCTCCCTCTGAGACGTTCCTTCAAAATAAAAAACCTAGAGCAGAAACAAAACATGCCCTTCAGAATAAAAGCCTAAATGAAGCTGATTTAAATGAAAACCAAAAAGGTGTCAAAGAAATAACATATGAATTGTTAAGAAAAATAAGTATTTACTGATGAATTAGTTTATTTTGTTTTTAACTTTAGAATTTCACACTTTTGCTTCTGAAAGAGTTGACAGTCTGACCAGCTGTTAGTCAGAATGACCTCTGACCTTTTACACAGAGTGCACTGATGGGTGTTTACAGCAGGTCAAATCTGTGAGACATCAGAGTGTTTATGTGAGTCAGATCAGTGGGGGAGGGGGACAACACAACAACAAAAGAACCTAAAAAACAAAACTTAACAAAATGAAACTAATCAAGAAAGAAACAAAAACCAAATCAAACACTACAAAAAATAAAACGAAGCATGATTTTTGTGGCTGGATGAAATCAGGCATCAGAAAAGCAACAACAGACTAACATGAATGATGGTTGTAGAGACATTTATGTTGGTGCCTTTCAGATGAATAAAACAAGTGCAACTGGAGCTGTCAATACACGCACGCACACACACACACGCACACACACACACACACCACCAAGGAAGTGTAAATCTTTACAGAATCTGTGCAAAATAAACAGAAGCCCATTGCTTAGTAAATATTAGTAGTACCAAATATTATTATAACAGCTCTCTTCAGAAATAGGTGCTTTTAATAACTAGGGTGAGGGTGTGATACAGATCAGAGTCCTGCTGAATGGCGAGCTCATAAATCATCACTGTCGGGCAAAAACCTTGTATGTTCAAAAATGAAACTTCGTAGAAAACGATAAAAACCTGATTCTTTTACCAACAACAAACCCTGGATTATCACAAATATACAAGTTCATTTCTTTCAAAATGCATCCATAAGACCCCCATAGAGAAACCAGTAGAGCTGATTTATGCTGAAACGTGAAGTCGATGATAAATTAAGACACAAGGTGTGAGCCTAACACGACATCCCAACATGAGCCGACGTCTTGCTGTTCGGTGTTGGTGTTCGGCGTTTATCCTGTGACTGATTATTTTAACCACTTCCTGGTTCTCTCTTCACCGTCTGCTGAGGCCAGAATCCTCTGATGGACATTTGGACGTTTGTCACCAGAGCAGAGCGTTCAGTCTGCTGTCCATCAGCGATCTGAGAGTCGGACCGGTCCTGCCGTGCCCCGTGCTCGGGATCAGTACAACCCACCGTTGTAGGACTTCCCAAACATGCTAAAATCTGTGTCCAAACTGTGTGAGGTGATGGGCTGCTTGTACAGAGGGTTGGAGGCCTGGAGGGACCAGAGAGAGGGTGGAAGGTTAAAGGTTAGTGCTCTTTAGGTAAACTAACAGAAACATCAGTGAAGAAAACATGAAGAACAAAGTCCTCTGATTAACCCTTCGATGCATCTTTAAAAGACAAAAATGTTCTTGTAATGGTTGATAGTTACTCTGGTTTAGGGTTTTTACTAGGGGTGTTCCAATCGATCGGCCACCGATCCACTTCTATAAAAACATTTCTGATGGTTTTTTCCATTTTTTGAGTTGAATCTTTTGACCTATTTCACTCCTGATCAAAAATATCAAATATTAAATTATCAGGTATTTAATCTAATGGTTTGATTCCATAATGCAATTTTTTAATGACAAAAAAAACAAAACACAAACGATGTATTTATTTATCATAAACTAAATGTTGGGTGGTTGGAGGAAGTTTTATTTTTAGAATCAGTCTTGGGTTTGTTAAGAACGATTAAAAACATCAACTTTGATGCCTCATTAGTTTCTGTGTAGATCCAGTTTTAATATTCACTACCCTCTTAAAATGGTCCATTACATTCCATCAAAACTCGTTTTTAATCCTGTATAAATTACAAATAATAACCGTCTACTCTGTGATGTTTGGGTTTTGTTTCTGAAAAAAGATCATCATCATCATCATCATCTCCTCTTCTGATTGGTTCATTTGAATCTACATGAACCCACAAGACAAGACAACAAAAACATGGCCTCCTTTTCTCATTGACCTTCAAACTGGAGACTAAAAACCTATTAATGTGTTCAGGTAGATTTCAATAAGGTTTTTATTAAAAATCATTTTTTGTGTTTCAATAACAAAAGTGGTAAACTGGCATTTAAAAGGTTAAACCCTGATAATATTTGGTTGTAGAAAACATTATTTTTATAGCTGTCTTTGGAAGTGGACATTTTTGTCCTCTAAGCTTTACAGCAGCCTAAAGAAAGCCTTGTCATTCTGAGGCTGAAGCTGAGCCTTCTTACCATTTCGTATCGAGCCCGTGAGCGTGCACTCTGGAAGCGAGCGAACTCTCGGCGGTCGTGTATGGTGATGACCAGCTTCCAGACGCCCAGCAGAAACAGTCCAACCAGTAAGATGCTGACAACCACCATCAGCAGAACAATGAGGGCATCTGGACCCCCGCCGCACTCTGAGTCAGGAGCAGGACAAAATAATAGGACAATATGGAATAAGAGGTGTTACTGACGGCTGGTTAGGAAGTTATTTGATAACCTGTGGTGTTCCACAGGGCTCAGTGTTGGGACCCATGTTGTTTTTAATGATCGTTGTTCTGTAGCTACTGTTTTAAAACATATCATGTTTACAGATGACATTTACTTTACCAAGGGACAGATATGAATGAAATATGAAAACATGTAGAAGGTGAATGGTTACAGGTTAAAAGTGGTTGGACAATAATAAGTTATCCATGGAATCAAATTCAAGTAAAGACACAACTTTGATTTAATATTAAAATCCTATGAAACAAAAGTCTCTGTTGTGATTATTAACCCATCAGATAAACAGAAATGATGTTTTATATAAAGTTAGTGACCTGCTGACTGAGAAGTGTTTCATATCTCGTGCTGCTCTCTGCTAATGACACCTAAGTTATAACCAACAGCAACCTGTCCTTTCCATTTACAGGTTTTTGTTTTGTCGTTTATATCTGAGCTCAGACTTCAACTGGCCAGTTTTACAACAAATGCCCAAACAAAGTCCTTGTAGCCGGATGACTCGGTTTTACAGCTACTCGGTAATAAAGTAGCTCATTCATTCATCAAATTCAAGCTCCTCTCAAGGTGACTTCAACATGTTCCAGTGCGTTACACTGGTGACATGCTACACATATATAAACAGTACACCTCTCTGCCTCTTCATTTAGCCGTTAATGATTTTAATCTGATTTCAGAACTTGTTTTTACTCCCAAAATTTTATTATTATTTTTGTTATTTTTCAGAAAAAAATATTTTGGTAATAAAATGTAAAATAAAAAGTGATTCAACAAATATGAAGCTATGAATAAAGATCAAAACGAGCCCCATTGGGCTTCGTTTGGTTACAGACTTGTTGGTGTCATCAGATGACGGAGACTGACCCCCAGAAAGAATTAGTAGCAGGAACTTGAGTTAATCTGAGGGATTTATAAGTGTCAAATTATCGCATTAATCGTGATTAATTAATTAAAGCAGGGTACATGCAGAAATCTTGAAGTTAAATTCAAAACCTTTTCAAGACCGTCTCAATATTTTTTAATACCTCACCGCCATTCTGGTGATGCGGCAGCGTTCACAGAGATTCTCTTCCATCTCAACATTTTGGTGCGTTTGTAATCCTCACCAGGAACACCAGAGCGTACGTTGTGCTTTTGAACTTCTGCACCGCCCGCCCTGGTGCTCTGAGAGAAGGATTACTAACGCACCCTTTGTTTACCGTTCTTTTTTTAAATAAAAATGACTAAATTCACACGTTTACGATGTTTGTGGGACTCAAACTGTTGGACATCAAATTCAGATTTTTTTCATTCCAAAATTTAAGACTTTATAAAGCCGTGATAAGACTTTTTAATACTTCATAAGGGTCTTGAATTTCCCTAAATTGATTGATCACCTTTTAATACTTTTCAAGACTCCGCGGATACCCTGTAAAGACGTTTTGCACGGTTTGCTTTTAATCACGTTAATCGAATTTTAAATCTCTAACTTGATTGTTTCTGCATGCAGGCTTCTGTTGTAGTGGTGTGTGTGTGTGTGTGTGTGTGTGTTGGTGGTAAAGCGCTGCAGTGTGTGCGTCACTGAGCATCTGCAATCGTTTGAGCACTCCTGAAGGCTTTCCTCAGCAATTTCTTTTTAGGCAAGATTAAAAAAGAAATGAATGAATGAAAGTGACGTTTTTAATCTCATGACAGCACTATTATGAACTCCCAGATGGTCTCAGATACAGATTAGTTGGTGTTCTTCACTCACCTGGTTCTTTAAGAGCAGTGAGAATGGACAGTCCACTGGCGTGCTCAAAGTAAGTAAACTTCATCACACAGTCGTCGTCCGTCTTATACAAACAGAGGACGGCGCCAGGATCGTCTGTTTCTGGGGGACGAGGACAAACAGAGGAAATCTCACACTGAGGGAAACAAACTGAAACATGTTTGTCTGCATCCTGAACGTCTTTGCTGTTAAATGACATCAGAAGAACCGGACCCCAGTTTCCAGCCGGAGGGTCCGACTGGGCTGCCCTGGACCACTCCGCCTTCAGGCCCTCCTCCTACTTCACCCACAAAGCATCTGGAATGTACATATGGAGCCTATTAAGACCATTCAGATGACTGAACAGCTGAAGAGCTGAGAACTGCATCAGATCTGGAGCTGTGCCACATCGGGTCACTAAGGGATGTAAAAATATTTAACATGTTTAAATGAATGTTGTAATGATGATAGATTAAATATCCACAACAGACATGGGGTGAGAGGTGGGGGACACCCTGGACAGGTCACCAGTCCATCACAGAGACAAATGAGACAACCCAGGGACAAATGAGAGCCACCAGTTAACCTACAGGCTGGTTCACATGGAGGGATCGTCAAATGATCGGCCGATTTCAAATCAGAACAGAGCACACGGTGAGAAAACATCACAGACGCTGACCGCTCTGCTCTACATCACACACAAACGGATTCACACTCCAACGTTCTCAGGTCAGAGGTGAAGTCTCACAGAACTTCAGGAGATCAGAGTAAATATTTATCATAAACAGGGGCGAAAATCCCAGTTCGTTGTTGGGGGGACAATAAACAGTAACATTTTTGAGAGAAATTTCGGAGGGGGACACTAAAAAATGCTTTTTTTTCTAAACATTCTTGCATATCATTAAGCCATAACTGTAATTATGATGTAGCTAGCCATTATTTATTAGTCCATATCCAAGCTGTCTACAGCAGCTTGCTGCTCACCCCTTCTACGTCCCAGCCGTGTTCGCGCACCTCAATCCCCGGATGGAGCTCTCTGACATTTAAACAAATTCCTGGTACCTACGAATCATTAATGTTACAAATTTTCGATACTTTTGAGTGTTTAATAATCATATGTAACCGAGGATTACTGTGAGAGTCGCGTGTCCTACAGTCAGTAAACGCCCCTCACATTTCCATGTGATGCTCTTATCTTGTACAGACGGCGGGTGTGTATGGGGGGGGGGGGGGGGGG
>SSNR01000135.1:1506204-1521968 GCA_006937965.1 Callopanchax toddi
GGGGGGGGGGGGGGGGGGGGGGGGGGGGGGGGGGGAGTGCTGATCAAATGTGTGGAAGTGAGCAGGAGGTTACTACACTGGATTAAGCTGACGGTTCTCTTAACTAACTGCTTAGTGTTTTAAATTAACACCCAGCTCCGTTAGCCATTAGCTCATCAGCGGCAGAAAGTAGCGCTGCATCTTTAGTAAAAACAACAGAAACAAAGAAAACGACTCACCATGGAGTTGATTAAATCAGGACACACATGGAATCAATCAGAGTTGTTACAAGCTGTCAAGAAGGATTCTTTGAATAAATAATATCCATTTGAGAGGTAAACAGTCCAGCAGCTCCTGCAGCTTTGCCCCGGAACTAATAGTAAAAGTTATCGTCGCCTTCAAAATAAGGGTCTGCTCGAAAGAGTTCACATGATTGACAGATAAAAGACTCGAAGTTCATCCAAATATTGTCCCACAGCTCCACACAATAATGGTATACATGTTTATTTACACATTTTTACTGAGTGGGGAAAAAAACACTGTAAATGTGTCATTATTTCAAATTTCCGCCATTACAGTTTTGCAACTCCCTAGTGGCAGCTCGGGAATCCCTGGCCTACAGGATTTTGATGCTTCATCAGAATATTTTTCAACAAACTGCCTCAATGTTGTTGGGCTCTTTCAACTTGGTGTTTTGATTCACTGAAAAACGACTGGATGTTTTAATTTTTCTCTCCTCTTCCATTCTGACCTGACTATTAAAGCAGCCAGACTGCTGCACAAACACTTGCCTACAGATTATTATTAAGCTGAGGGGAGATGAAACACCCAGCTACAGATAATGTCTTTAATTAGTCTAGGTTGAGTTTTTTTTCTGTAAAAGAAAAATGTTTCATATCCAGAAACTAAAAACAGTCCCAAAAAACGTCTGACTTGAAAATTGATTTAATTAGAGAAGAATAAGAAGTGGAAATGATCAGCCAGATTATTAGAAAAAGAAATCTGTTTAACCGAACATTTAAGTCAAAGTTGTAACTACAACATAAAAAACAAAATAAAAAATACAGAATTGGAACAGAAAATCTGATTTTAATTAATAATATCTGACATAAATGAATACATCTGGACAAAATCTGTCTAGAAACGTAACTGGTAGTGAGACAGGAGGAGGATGGTGTCTCAGTCCACTGCCTGACTGTCCGTCCCCTGTCTCTCTCTCTCCTGTCTGTCTGTCCGTCCACTGTCTCTCTCTCTCCTGTCTGTCTGTCCCCTGTCTCTCTCTCTCTCCTGTCTGTCTGTCCCCTGTCTCTCTCTCTCCTGTCTGTCTGTCCACTGTCTCTCTCTCTCCTGTCTGTCTGTCCCCTGTCTCTCTCTCTCCTGTCTGTCTGTCCCCTGTCTCTCTCTCTCCTGTCTGTCTGTCCACTGTCTCTCTCTCTCCTGTCTGTCTGTCCCCTGTCTCTCTCTCTCCTGTCCGTCTAAGGATGAGTTTGAGTCAGAAATGTTATCCAAACTTTCTGCAGACATTCGTTTCTCCGTTAAAACCAGCTCCAAGCGGCGAGTCGCTACGTTTTTCTCTCTTTCTTCCGTGAACAGACGCAGCCTGCACGGTAAATGCTGCGTTCACAGACCGATTATAAACTCAGGACATCTCAAAACCGACAAAAGACGAGACGTATTTTACACAAAACAACGATGTGGATTCATTTCTAAAATAAATCTGTATGTGATTTAGTTAGTGAAAAATCAACCAAACATCCGGTGGTGGAGCGGACATCGACTCTACAGGGACAACCTGCTGTGTTCATGTTAAACAGGCAGCAGACTTACATGAAGGAGCTGAAATACAGCTTTTCATGTAATGGAGGAGCTTGTTGAACAAGAGAAACGATCAATAACTTTTTAACTGATCACTGAATGTTCTAATGCCTTAAATTTTTAAATAAACTCCATCATTTCGTCCTCACCGGTCCGGCTCCACCTGTGAGGAGCGGAGCAGGCAGCGAGTCGGAGCGGCCCCTCCCATCAGGGAAACGGACTGTACCAAGTCACTGTGAGGATGGGGGGGGGGACTGGAAACTTTCAAGAATTATAAATCTTATAGTTTGTTTTTAAGTAGCACAATTTGTATTGGGCTTTCAACTGCCGGTACTGTAATATTTAAAAAAAAAAATATGATTTGTGTTTGTTGGGATTTTGGAGGGGACAACTTTATGTGAGGGGGGACATGTCCCCCCTGTCCCCCCCGGGATTTTCGCCCATGATCATAAACAACAATGCACTGGGACAGTTTGGTTTCCAGCAGAACAAAGAAGACAAACAGCTGTTTAGATCTGTGCATTGTGACTCTGTCACCTCGCTCTCTGATTGGCTACATGTCACATCAGGCTGCTCCTCAGGAGGGACACCACACACACAGCGTTGTGAGGTCAAGACAATCCAGCATGTCGGAAATCCCAGATTAGCGATCCGAGTGGTCCCGACGTCCTGAGTGGACCAGAGCTCTCTTAACTCACCAAACACCACAGGAATATCTGATAGGACCACCTTCAGAGACATTACGGTAATCAGTGGCGTCCTTAGAGGAGGAGGAGGAGAATCAGGACGCCTCCTGGATGCCTCGCAGTTCCACATGAGGAGGAGCAGGAGCATGTAGAGGGTTTCCGTCTGAACCAAATGAAGGAGCAGCGGGTCAGACTGCCCACCTGACCGAGGAGATTAGAGGTTTATAAAAGCAGGGAGAGGTCCTACAGCCACACCAGCTGATCTGCTTCAGGAGGACAGTACTTAAGGATTAAAACTACTGGAGGAAAATATTAAAGTTGTTATGCTCTGTGATGACAACCAGTGGTTATTTTGATTTGCTATATTTATATATTAAACATTTAACTTATTTTTAACAGCCTGAATGTAAAAATGAAATCTATACGATGCCTTTTATGAGGTCTCTAGTATCTTTAGGACTACTCTTGAACCATTAGGTCCTCCTCTGATTGGCGGGGTGATCCTAATGCATGTCCTGATCATCATCATAAAAAGCGTTGCGTTAATCAAACTCATCTGGTTACAGAATGATTAGAAGTCTGCTGAAAGTCAGAAGGAACCACAGGGAGTGAAGAGATGATGTCACTGACGCTTAAAACCTCAAACTCAGTAATCAGCTCTCGTCTTCTTACATGTGGGTGGATGTTGTCAGAGCGACACTCGAATCCTAACTGGAAAAAATAATCTGTCAGCTCTGATATTACAGATTGATGACCAAAAAGCCACGGACCAGAAGGAGTTCATCTGAATGATGACATCACAGCTCTAGATGTTTTATAACCAGAGTGACACTGGGAGCTGGAGTTGTCACAAAACAACACTAACATGTTCAACTCAGTGTCTGACAGATGATTCTGTCCTTAAAAGAAAACACACGTATCAGAATCAGATGCTTTCTGTCATTGAACCAACGAGATGCGTTCAGTACAACCGGACCACGATCAGACACAGAACATGTAGAACCCATTACAGGAACAGGCAGAGCGCGGACGCCGTCCGAGGGCGCACCCTGTTGATGCAGAGGGGGTAGATGGTAAACACAATAGGGAAGTTGTGTAAGGATTAAGAAACCAGTTTCATTTCTCCGTACTCCTTAGGGGAGACGGAGACTCGACAGGAAAAAAACGCCTCACTACATTTAAAGCAGACACAAACGTTGTAACACGTGATGTAAGTAGGGGAGGGTGAGGAACTCCGAGCCAACCCCACGAAGCCGCCGCATCTTCTCTGTGCGTCAGTAGGATGTGTGTGTGTGTTGTTATCAGTAGATGGGAGGAGAGGGGGAGGAGGGGGGGCTGCTTCTGGAGGAGTCGAGTTGAGTCTTCAGGCTTTTTCAAGGCCGATAGGGAGGTCGAATTCCAGATAACAGGTTTGTTTTGGAGCAGGCAGCGATCATTTTCCTCTGCCTTCAGTCCTAAGTGGTCTAGATCCATCCAGACAGCTGAAATATGGGTCAGAATCCACCAAAACCAGCTGAGTGTTCCTCTCAGCTGTTCATCTCGCTGCTGATAAGTCCAAAACCACGGTCAGATCACTGCTGAGTATTCCTCTGAGATGTTTTCCTGTGTGCGAGTCCGAAAACGTGAGCAGATCACTGCAGAGCGTCCAGCCTTCGCCTCAGCTCAGCCAGCCTGGGTTTAGAGGTCACACGCAGCACGGCACCACCCACAGAGCCGGGGTGTTGGCCAATCGGTCCAGCTCACCAATTTGCCGATAATCTGGATCACACATTGTTTCATGATCCAGTTATGTAAACATCATTAAATAGTGGGGGGGGGGAGTTTGTCCATCGCATTCCCAGACCAGCTCATCAAATCCATGGTTAAAGTCCAGAGGGGGATGCAGGCAGGTTCTCTGGAGATAGTTCACATTAGGGCTGGGCGATATGGCAAAAATAGAATATCACGATTTTTAAATTGTATTATCACGATCTCGATTTTATCATGATTTTTAAAAAATTATCAGCATAACTAAAATTACATATTAAAAAAGAGAAACATTGAATAAACATATTTATTAAAATTAAGAACAATCACCAGTGCAACATGTTAGGCTTATATTTACACATTAAAACCTTTTAAAATATGAAATAACTGATTTTAATTGTGATTATTATATAAACTCACCACTCACAAGATGTAACCTGTGGCCAAAGCATGGCTGTGTGTCCAGCCCTTCAGATCCAGAGCCTTCACCATGTTAGAGTCATAGAGGTCATGTTTTCTTCTTCTGGTTCCACATCTCTAGAACCTCTCTCAGTCCTGCTGCGATCATGTCCTCTCCTGTGTGGTCCTCCGGAAAGGTTGTTTGCAGTGTTGCACTTTGCAGCTCCCAGTTGTTGAAGAAATGACTGGTTACACTCAAATACGACTCAGATGTGTGACTACTGGACCAGAGATCGCTTGTGGAAGCAAAGACCTCCACATTCTTAATATTTAATGCAACTCTCTCTGCATTCAGCGGACATGTGCGGGATCGCGGTGTTCGGAAAAAACTTGCAGCTGGGCAACTCGTAGCGCGGATCCAATACTTTTACGCTCAGGACACAAGTGTTTAACCAAGTGGAACGTTACCATCAGTCACGCTGTTCCATCGTTGCTGTCTCTGCTGTAGGGAGTGAGTTTTCTGATGCCTCTGTTAGCGTTTACTGCTAGGAAGCACTGGCTTTTAGCTTTAGCTGCTCTTGAGGTGTTGCCATCACTTGCCTTGACGCTCTCCTTGCTAATTATTTTAATTTGCTCTTTGTCGTCTGGTGAAAAGCCAAAGCAGTTCCATATAATGGAGGACGAGTTTCTCTTCAGAACCAAATCCTCATGTTCGCTCTCGGCCGCCGCCATGTTTGTTGTTGTTAGGTTGTACACACGTGAAGGGGGGCGGGCTAATATCACCATGAATCACTCTGATTGGTTTAACGTCAAACAAAGGTGTGATAACGTCCTTCACTTCTCCACTGCGTATTACATGTCACGGCTGTTTCGTGAGGCTTTCACGGCCGGTGGGAAAAATGGGTGAATCATGATAAAACGATCTCCCAAAAATGACAGATCGTTAGACATGTAGATCGTTAAACGGTCTAAAATCGTCATATCGCCCTGCCCTAGTTCACATGACAGAGAGCCGGGGAAGACGGGGGAGGGAGGGAGAGAAGGGGAAACGCCTCCACTCGCCTCGAGTGCCATCACTACGTAGCACCAGACCAGCCGGAGCAGCGTGCTCAGCACTTTGATGCTCTGTGAGCGGTCTGAGGAGAGGGAAATAGTCGGGGATGGAGAGGCCGAGTCCCGACACCCAGTAACTTCCACAGATCGCTGTGCGCTCGTCTATAACAGCACCTTTAGCTCTGTGAAACCCTGTAATCCATCAGAGAGGTTGTCAGCTTCATGAACGCTGCCCAAACACCGCCAGTATTCTGAGAAAAACCACAGGTCCAGAGGAAGTGTGTCGGCCATTGGCACGCAACACAACGGTGCAAAACTGCCACCTACTGCATAAACATTCCTTTCTATTTTTGAAGCTTTCGAGAACGCGCGAGCAGCATCAGTTGATGTCACATCCGTAGGACAGCGCGGGAAGCTTGGTCCTGAATTGCAGCTCATTTTACAGCTCACAGCCTGTTCTAGGTAATGGAATGATAAACGGGTGGCCTCATTCTTTTTAGTTTAAAATGCTTCATCACCTATTAACTTCAAGAAACTGAACATGCATGATTATATTTTTTACAAATACTGCCTCACGTCCCTTTAAAGCAGAGGTCGTCAACCCTGGGCACAAGGGTTAACTGATGGCACGGCACGAAGTGTAATAATCTCATCAGGTGTTTTTAAAAGGTGTATTTTGTGATGTGCAGCGCTTTGGTCAGCTCACACGCTGGGTTTAAATGTGCCATTTAGAAATAAACATGGTAAGATAAAAACACAGAGGGCCAGGCCGCCAGCGCGCGCCACAAATAAGCTCTCACTCACACACACACACACACACACACACACACACACACACACACACACACACACACACACACGTTGCGCCACTTTTTAAAGGGGTGGTTTTGTCAGAATCCATGTTTTTCAAGTTTTCATAGTTTCTAATAGTTCCCCCTGAGCCTGTCATGTAGGACAAACATGAGAACTCTCTGTTCCCTGCTTATTAAGAACAAACAGAATTTCTAAGAAATGAAACTTAAAATTGTGGTTGTGCAGTTGTACACGTTGTGACATCACAACGTGTATTCGTTGAGATGGTAACGCCTTTCAGTCCGCTCAGCTGCTAGCTTTTGTTTTGTTTTTTTGATAATTCAACATGGCGGAATGCAGACCTATAGCGTAGCTATAGCACAGACCTGTACCTGGCGTGTGGCGTAGCAGCTATACAACGCTGACTATAAATCTGGAGGTTCTGAGCTCAAACCCCAGAGCTTGCTTTATTATTATTATTTTTTCTTCATGGAAGTTAATAAATTCTGTAGGTGCCGCTATTGGCCAACTTTGTAATATATTTTGGGTAATCTTAGCGAAATTAGAACTTATTCTGAGTTATTTTGGTTAAGACACACAAAGTACTGAGAGCAGTGTGTGTGTGTGTGTGTGTGTGTGTGTGGGGGGGGCAGCAGCCGGCATGTGAGCAAGGCAACTGGCGGAGTTTCACTTTCGCTTCTCGCTGGTGGAAAACACAGCTGACTTTTGGCTGAAGGAGTAATGCGACACATGGGAAGAGTCAGCCCGCGTGTCGAGCCTCGGTATCCAGAAGGCGGACTCGGAGTTCGGTGTGGACAGCAGCCCGCATGCGGGGAGCGAACGGCTGTTTGCTAGAGGCTGGCTGAACTTTTAGGAGAAAACGTAAATTCTATTGAGAGTATGACCCTTCTGAATCATTCATTGTCAAACGCTGAGGAAGTGGTTCTTCTAATTTGTCCTTCGACTGTAACTTTATCCACATAAAGCCTAGCTGCCATGTTTACCGTCACATTCAGTATCAAATACCTACAGCCAATCAGAAGCGAGGGCTGTGCATATCATTAATACTAATGAGAATTCTGCTGTTTCAAACTCAGCTTTAGAATAGCAAACTTCTAAAGCTTATATTATAAGCATCAAGGCTTCTTTCTTTATAAAAATTACATAGATAGCATTGAATTACACTAGAGAACAATGCTAAACTATAAAATAACCCAATAACACCACTCCTTTAATGAAAGATGGCATCATTGCATGGTGTGTCTGTCTGTCTGCAGCAGCAGAATCTACGGTATTTCCTGAGCTGTGGGAGGGACCGCGCTCTAGGGCAGGCATCACCAAATGGCGGACTCCGGTCCGCATCCGGACCCAGATCTGGTTTTGTCCAGACCACGGGCAAATCCAGGACCCGCTTGCCGGTCAGGAGAAGGGCACGCGTGGAGACGCTCAAACACGCCTGAGGAGCTACAGCGGGCCGCGATAAGCTCGCGCACCTGGCACGCACTCTCCCCTTAAACTAGACCTGGGTCAGAGCTTGGTTCAGCTTGGAGGGGAGCGGCCGGGCGCAGAACTAGTTGCACAGCGTGGTCCTTGGTCGAGTTCACGCTGAAAAGAGGCCACGCTGTCAGCCAGGGATGGACTGACCGTCTATGAGTTTCCTGGGTTTCTGATCACATGTCCGACCGGTGAGTAACAGCTGTGCTCACATCTGTCGTCGATTGTTCGCCATGTGAGCGCGCATCACCCAACTGTGTTTCTCAGTAAAACTGACAACAGCTGTGGCTTAAAAAAGGGCCAATAAATAATATTAACACTAAAACCACACATTTATCTGTCAATGACTTTATCAGAAGTTGGTCTTCCTTTAACTTTAGTTGTTTTCAGAGACTCACGTTGTTTAAATACCCCAAAAGTAGAGAAAGCTGATGCAGAGCCCTGCATGCTGTAACATGGATAATAACATGAAGTCATTATTATTAAAACAGGGTGAGCCTCTGAAAACAGTTAAAGGGAGACAACCCTCTGCTGAAGTCCTGACAGATCAATGTGTTCAGATCAGAATCACGTTATTTGTCATTGAACCAGGTACCTGATACAACGAAATTGCATTTCAGTATAACCTGACCAAGATTAGACACACAGAACATTTAGGACACATTACAGGAACAGGTAGACCGCGGACGCTGCCTGGAAGCACAGCCTTTTTATACCGAAGGGGGAAAGTTGGTAACAGGAGGGAAGTTGTGTAAGAATAAAAAAATCATGATTCATTCCTCCGCCCTCCTTATTGGAGTCCAGAGACTTGAAGCAGGTAAAAACCACCTCACTGACATTCAAGCAGAAACAGACTCAGACAGTACAACGTGATCACACACGGTGTAGGTAGGGAGGGGACGGGATCTCCAAGGGAACCAGCGAGGCCGCCGCAGAGCGCAGCCATCAGCACATTCATCCTGAGGGGGAGGAGCTTCAGGAAGCGAGGAGAACGTTGAGCTGGGAGGAGATGTTGTGTATCAGTAGAGTGTTTATGTCTGCAGTGACTGAATCCACGACCTTCCCCGGTTTCATCCGTGATTGTCTCTCGTTACGATGTTATGCGAGCACAAAGAAACTGAACCAAAGTCATAGTTCCATGTGGACAGAAAGGGAGGGAAGTGTATCTCTTGTTTAGACACGTTTCTTATTGGTAACTTTATCAAACATCAGAGGTTGATTTACATCCTGAAACCTGGAGTTAAACTTGATCAGAAACAGCTGACCTGATCTAATGTTTTCATTCAACATTGTTCTTCTAGTTTTATGACAAACTTTAGGAACGTGTTCACAGGTCTTTAAATGCTTTGGCTAACATTAGTATCTTTACCTACCTAAGGCGACGTCCACACTGCAGCCAAAAGTGCATCAAATCCCATTTTCCCCTCATACGACCCATATCTGATGTTTCTAAGACAGTCTGAACGGCACAGGTCTGATTTTTTCAAATCCGACCCAGGTCACTTTCATGTGGTTCTGAATTGGATACGTATCTGATGTTTTAGAAGAGACTCCAGTCTGAACGGACATGTCGCATTGAATCCGCCTCCTACGTGACTGACAGGAGACAGACCGCTAATCAGCGCCGACGGAGGGAAATGCTCCAACAGGTAGAGCTGATACTGGAGACGGAGGCAGTCGGTGGACAGAAAGTCAGGTTTAGGACTTGATTAGTAATATATTACGTGACAATTCTGTTCAAGTGAACTTAGCGCCGTGGCGTGGACTCGCGTTTCTGGGACGCTCTGTGGCGGTCCTGTGTGATGAGTGATCTGACGGACTAAAATGGTTTTTAATCAAAATAACAGCGTGAGCGCGAGGTGGCGCAGCGCTGAGGTCTCCGGTGTATTTCAGCCTTAAATATATCTCACTGTAATCGGGCCGTGTTCAAGTCAAAGCCAAAGCCATTTTACTTTGTAAACAGAGCGCGTCATGTGTGACGTCTTGTCATCGTCTGCGCATGCGGGCCGCTTTGGGGCCGTGATTCGTTCACACTGAAGACTGTTTGCTGTCACATTTCAGTTAAAGTGTGAACAGACAGACAAAAAAAAAATCGGATTTGATTAAAAAATCTGAATTGAGCGTTAAGACCTGCAGTGTGAACGTAGCCTAGGTCAGTGTTTTTCAACCGCTGTTCCGCGGCACATTAGTGTGCGGTGAGAGATCGTCAGGTGTGCCGCGGGAAATTATTCAAATTCACCTATTGGTTTAAAAAATATTTTTTGAAAACTAATTAATTATCTGCTAATAATATTCCATTATCGCGCGTCTGTGCCAGCCATCACCAAATGGCAGACTCCGGTTCTGTTTGGAGTCAGACCACGCAGCAAATCCAAGACTTGGACCTGGTCCAGGGTGTACGCTTTGGGGAGACGCGCAGCGCGCTCGGCACCGGCACGCCTCCTCCCCCGACCTGAACCTGGTCTGTGGTTCGACTTGGTCCGGCGAGGGGAAGGAGGGGGAGACAAGCGGTCGCGGCCCCGCTGCCACCGGTCAGGAGAACCAGTCCTGGACTGGCTCCGTTTCCTGGTGGAGCAGAAACAGTCCCGACATTTTTAATTCATACTTTGATCTGCCCGGTCCATAAAACCAGATCAGCGGCCCACGGACACTGGGTTGGGTCGTCATCATGTCGCTTTGTTCCTGTGTGACGCACATTTGGCAAAAAAGAAAAAAAAAGTGGGAGTAAACCCCTCACTCAGTATCACTGGTTTTAACGGTCTGAGACGCTCACTGGTTTTGTCTCCAGTGTCTCCTCTCTTTGACTGAAGGTCCCGTTATTCTGATCCCCTGTCAGACCGCTGAGGAGCCGCTGCTCGCGCATGTCGTCATAATGAGAGCGCGCGTCACAGCTGTGTTTCTCAGCATAACTGATGACTTAAAATGTAACAAATCAAACACTAAAAACACATTGATCTGTCAGTGACTTTATCAGGTTGTCCTTTATTACTAATGTTTAAATACACCCAAAAGTTTTACTACCAAAAACATGATGACAGAGTCCTGCATGATGTAACATGGAGAATGAAATAAGGCAGATTGAATCCATTACAGATAAACTGGATGCTACAATCACTTTTTGACAGGTGAAAAAAATCAGTTTGAAATGATTTGATGTGGTAAAAAAGAGATATGATGCTTTAATCAGGTGACCTGTAAACTAAATGTAATCCTTTACTGTCAGGAGATGAGAAGGATTCTACAGTAAAACTATTAAAACAGAGTGAGCCTTAGAAAACAGCTGCAGTCCTGACAGATTAATTTGTTTTAGTGTTAAAAATGTTTGATTGGACCAAATTCATCTGATAACTTTATGCTGCTCCTCGAACCATGAGGATGGGTCAAATGCAGAGATGAATTTCCCCAAGGAGATCAATAAAGGATAAATGATTATTATTATTATTACTATTATTATCAACCGCCAATGAGCTCAGATGGTTCTGACAGCAGCAACCCCCCCACCCCCACCCGGTGTGCCTTGTGATTTTTTTCAATGAAAAAGTGTGCCTTGGCCCACAAAAGTTTGAAAAACACTAGCCTAGGTGTCATTCTGCTCCTATTGAGAAACAAAGCTCAGAGCTCATCTGGTCTGGTGGTTCTTGGGTTTGTGACTCGGGTCTGCTGGATTTTGAGGTAAGTTTTAATAATATTTCTTGTTAGGTAAGAGCTGATTTAAAGGGATCAGGGAGAGTCAGGTTCAGCCTCTGTTTGAACTCTAGAAGTGTCAGGATTCTTCAGCCTCATGTTCAAACTAAAGACATTAAACCATCACACAGAGTTAACCCTACAGACTGTTAGTCTAAAGCAGAGTTGAAGCGACATTAATGCGCGGTTGATATGGCACTCATCATCAGAAAGGTTGCCTACCCCTGCTTTAAAGCTCGAGTTGACAGAGTTTTGAGGTGTGTGTGTTTGTACTCATGAGGTGTGTGTGTTTGTACTCATGAGGTGTGTGTGTTTGTACTCATGAGGTGTGTGTGTTTGTACTCACGAAGGCTCTCCACAGTCATGATCTTATCCTTGCACAGGCGTTGGCAGGTCTGGTTGTCTGCGAGTCTTCCAGAGTTGAAGAGTCGACACTCGATACACTCCCTGAAGAGGAACGCTTAGTGAACAATGACAGCAGAATGATGATCACATGTCTTTATAAAACAAGAAAACATCAGACTGACTCCATAGCAGCTTCTGGGTCAACCCTCACTGCTTCAGCGGAGGAGGTTTAGTGAGGATTAGGCATGTTTGACCTTTGACCTGGTATACTGACTGACACATTTCTGCTGCATCTGTTTTCCACAGATCAGCTCAACCACTATCAAAGTTCATGTAGTGAAGCCTAACCCTGACCATCTGACAGACAACGGTTTTCACCAGGAGACGCCACCATCACAGCACAATTTAGGAATGAGAAAAAATGTTATCAAATCAAAATGACTTTATTAATCCAAGAAGGAAATGTGATGGTTAAGGAACTCATCAAAGGAGTCATAGTCATCTGTTCTAGCTGAGGATCAGGACGGATCTCCTGTAGTGGTCTGTGATGGACAGGAAGGGTCTTCTAGTGGTCTGTGATGGACAGGAAGGACCTTCTAGTGGTCTGTGATGGACAGGAAGGACCTTCTAGTGGTCTGAGATGGACAGAAGGATCTTCTAGTGGTCTGTGATGGACAGGAAGGGTCTTCTAGTGGTCTGTGATGGACAGGAAGGGTCTTCTAGTGGTCTGTGATGGACAGGAAGGATCTTCTAGTGGTCTGTGATAGACAGGAAGGGTCTTCTAGTGGTCTGTGATGGACAGGAAGGATCTTCTAGTGGTCTGTGATGGACAGGAAGGATCTTCTAGTGGTCTGTGATGGACAGGAAGGGTCTTCTAGTGGTCTGTGATGGACAGGAAGGACCTTCTAGTGGTCTGTGATGACAGGAAGGATCTTCTAGTGGTCTGTGATGGACAGGAAGGATCTTCTAGTGGTCTGTGATGACAGGAAGGATCTTCTAGTGGTCTGTGATGGACAGGAAGGACCTTCTAGTGGTCTGTGATGACAGGAAGGATCTTCTAGTGGTCTGTGATGGACAGGAATGATCTCCTAGTGGTCTGTGATGGACAGGAATGATCTCCTAGTGGTCTGTGATGGACATGAAGGATCTTCTAGTGGTCTGTGATGACAGGAAGGATCTTCTAGTGGTCTGTGATGGACAGGAAGGATCTTCTAGTGGTCTGTGATGACAGGAAGGATCTTCTAGTGGTCTGTGATGGACAGGAAGGATCTTCTAGTAGTCTGTGATGGACAGGAAGGACCTTCTAGTGGTCTGAGATGGACAGAAGGATCTTCTAGTGGTCTGTGATGACAGGAAGGATCTTCTAGTGGTCTGTGATGGACAGAAGGATCTTCTAGTGGTCTGTGATGACAGGAAGGATCTTCTAGTGGTCTGTGATGGACAGGAAGGACCTTCTAGTGGTCTGTGATGGACAGGAAGGACCTTCTAGTGGTCTGTGATGGACTATAAGCAGGGGCGTAGCAAGATTTTTAAAAGTGTGGGGGATGCGGTCCGTAGATGTCATCGACTGTTAATTGAAACATTAACCCTTTCATACACGCATTATGAAAAAAATTCTATATTTCTTTAAATATTGATTTTATTACTCTACATGAGCCTAAACTGAAAAACATTTAGATTTTTAAAAAATATGGTTTGATATAAAAGTTGTTTTACTGTCCACGTATGTGGACAGTGCACAACAAAGGAGTGAAATTATCAAAAAATCTGATTTTGTAACTAGTTTTTATTTTAAAGTTCAAATATTAATTTAACTACTTTTATTTACAAAGAAACAAACATTTGGAAAACATATAAACATAAATAATGACCTAACATTACAAAAATATATGGATACCAATGAATGATGTTCATGTTGTGCAAACAGTAATACTGTAAATTAAGACATTAGATGGTGACTAAGGAGGGTTACAGGTGTGTTATGGGATTGAGCATTTCTGGTCAAGAAGTGCACTCAGAATGTCATATGGTGCCACTTTGAGAGGTGACCTAGGAAGATCAGATTTATCTGTGTCACATGTCAGGTCACACTCTGTCACATGAAATTTAATTTTTAAAAACATAATTGTTCAACACACTCTCCTGTACACCATCATATTTTTAAACCTGACTTTTCCTTCTTCAGTAGAAATTTTAGTGAATTCAGCACATGGCCATTATGGTCAGCCATGTTGAATTGATGATGTCATCAGGCAGTCAATATTGCAAATACAAGATGATCCATATTGCTAATATATTACAAAGGACTAACACTGCCCTGAAGTGGATTGAAGTTTATCAACATGATAAACATAAAACTGAGTTAAAGTTACTGTAGTGTATGTGGCTGCTGTGCATTAAAGGGTTAATGGATGCTTGTCTTTTGTTTTCATTTGAACAATATCATCAGATGGTTTGTTACATTTAGTTTCATGAGAATTGTATGTGAATGTAAAATTAAACACAGTGGTGAATGGTGGTGGTGCATGTGAATATCAGGACATTAATAAACAATATTACATTAAAAGACAAATTAATCAGCAATTTACTAACATGCAACCTATGATAAAGTCTGAATTATGAATTACTAATAACACATTTCTGAATGATCTAAGTTCATTTCAGATTTTCCAAAAATTAAACCCAGGTTTAGTGTTATTGTATCCAGTTTGAACCATACAGCTCAACTTATGACCTACAGAGTTCATCACTTGTTAAATGAAGTATTTAGCTGTAAATATATTTCAACTTGCTTTAACTGACTGTAGCCTACTACTTAACAAACTGTAACTATAAATTGTAATAACTTAAACTTATATTTATTTTATTGCTTACCTGTGAACTCTCTGACATTTCTTACTGAAACTGATGCCAATTTCAATCCTTTTGGCTCAGTTTAAAAACTTTGATTAATTCTAAATATAAATATTTATTTATTTAAATAGGATTTTAGCTTTTACAATAATTTCACTTAAACCTTTCTGCATATTTGTTCCACTGAGTGAGAAACAGGAAATAAAAGCTGGACTGTGAGGATCTGACAGAGTCTGTTTTTAAGGTAACCTCTGCTGACATTTTCAGGGAAATTAAGAATCAAATAAACTATTTCTGGGTAAATACCCGCTGTATAACTATTTTCATCACAAGCCGAATATTAGACAATGACAAGAGAGGCGGGATTTATAGCGGAAAGCTGATCGATTGATTGACAGCCAGCCGGCCGGTGTTCGGAGCAGGAGAGAGGAGCGAAAGTGACCGGCAGCCGGCTGGTGTCAGGTTTCAAGGAGCAACAGGAGAGGGGACAAACAGCGATCGCTGTGAAGAGAAATCAGACAGGAGGAGGTTTGGGGCAAAACGGCTGGAAAAATGTGGGTGTTGAACGATCTCACTAAGAAACGTGTGGGTGTTAAAACACCCACATCCCCCACGGGTGCGACGCCCATGACTATAAGGACCTTCTAGTGGTCTGTAATGGACAGGAAGGATCTTCTAGTGGTCTGTGATGGACAGGAAGGATCTTCTAGTGGTCTGTGATGGACAGGAAGGATGTTCTAGTGGTCTGTGATGGACTGGAAGGATCTTCTAGTGGTCTGTGATGGACTATAAGGATCTTCTAGTGGTCTGTAATGGACAGGAAGGATCTTCTAGTGGTCTGTGATGGACAGGAAGGATCTTCTAGTGGTCTGTGATGGACAGGAAGGATCTTCTAGTGGTCTGTGATGGACAGGAAGG
>SSNR01000135.1:1522515-1551858 GCA_006937965.1 Callopanchax toddi
AAGGATCTTCTAGTGGTCTGTGATGGACAGGAAGGATCTTCTAGTGGTCTGTGATGGACAGGAAGGACCTTCTAGTGGTCTGTGATGGACAGAAGGATCTTCTAGTGGTCTGTGATGGACAGGAAGGACCTTCTAGTGGTCTGTGATGGACAGGAAGGACCTTCTAGTGGTCTGAGATGGACAGGAAGGATCTTCTAGTGGTCTGTGATGGACATGAAGGATCTTCTAGTGGTCTGTGATGGACAGAAGGATCTTCTAGTGGTCTGTGATGGACAGGAAGGATCTTCTAGTGGTCTGTGATGGACTATAAGGATCTTCTAGTGGTCTGTGATGGACAGGAAGGACCTTCTAGTGGTCTGTGATGGACAGGAAGGACCTTCTAGTGGTCTGAGATGGACATGAAGGATCTTCTAGTGGTCTGTGATGGACAGGAAGGACCTTCTAGTGGTCTGTGATGGACAGGAAGGATCTTCTAGTGGTCTGTGATGGACTCTAAGGATCTTCTAGTGGTCTGTGATGGACTATAAGGATCTTCTAGTGGTCTGTGATGGACAGAAGGACCTTCTAGTGGTCTGAGATGGACAGGAAGGATCTTCTAGTGGTCTGTGATGGACAGGAAGGATCTTCTAGTGGTCTGTGATGGACAGGAAGGATCTTCTAGTGGTCTGTGATGGACTATAAGGATCTTCTAGTGGTCTGTGATGGACAGGAAGGACCTTCTAGTGGTCTGTGATGGACAGGAAGGGTCTTCTCTCTAAATGTCTGTTTAAACAAATTTATTGTTTATGACTTTAAAACAGATCAAATAAGACTTCCCTTATTTAGGTGAGTGTGGTTTTTTTTAACAGACTACTTTCAATACGATACTTTTAAAATAAACAGATTAGCTCGACTGTAATTAAAATAAAAAGGTTCCCGTCGGGCATCGATCCCTCATAGGGTTCAGGTCCTGTCTGATATTTTTCATCCATCAAACCACCGATAGATAATATGACCAATACAGCTGATTTATGTGAAAACATGAAAATGATTTAAGAATAGAGAAACCAGGTTTTAGCCCGACATCAGTGACATAATAGTGTAACTTGATCTTTTGTTTTTTCTGACTGGTGCTGATCAACAGCCCTAACAATAAAATGAGTAATCCTGTTGATGTTTAAACCTTTTGTCCCTGCCTCTCTCTTTTCATCCCTGTCATGTTTAAATCAGCTCTCCTGCTCATCTTTCACATCCATCAGTGCTCTCATAGCTGAACGTTTTAAAGCTTTTGGACCTGTGATGATTCAGGGTTTATTTTCCCTAAATATTTCCCTTTTTTTCATTTCCCAAAAAGCTGCATTTTGGGGAGATTTGAGGTTTTTGCCTGACAGCAACATAATGAACAAAAAAGAAAAGGTCAGAGGTCAGACAGAATGACTTTGAGAAAAGTGGTTGTCTAAGTAGCCCCTCTGGGTTTGTGAAGGTGTGACCTTTACCTCTTAGTACCGCAGGCATCAGGGCAGGTGGGACATTTCTCACAGGTATCTCCAAACGCCCCCGGCTCCGTGCACTGACAGCGGCCACACACACAGCTTCCCCTCCTACTGCACATGTTCCCATCGTCTGACAGGCAGGACGACGTCTCTGTGGAGCAGTTACAGTTGTCTCCGATGTACCCGGCGTAGCACTTACACTCTCCACAGTGACATTCACCGTGACCTGGAAGGAAGGAGCAGACAGTCATCAACTGGTCTGACTCTGCAGTTACTGTAGAGTACAAAAGTATTCAACCAAACCCTAAAGGGTTCAGTTAGAAAAAGAATCTAGAAGAAAAAGTCTGGCTGTTGAGAGTGAATCCTCTCAGTCTGTTATCAGTTCAGCACTTTGGGCTCGATAAGTAAAAACTGAGTGGAAGTCAAATGAACTGGGTACAATTCAGAAACATGAGGACATTTATTATCCTGAAGCAGCATGTCAGCCCTGTCAGGATAAAACCTCACGTCTCCATTTCTCATCACGTTCATGTTTTTACAGAATTCACCTCTACTGGATGTTTTTCACATCCATCCAGGGTTTTGGGGACACATTATTTAAAGAAGAAACACAGCTTGAGACTTGTCACGGTCCAGGGTTTGACGGTTAAAGAAACATTTTTATTTCCTAAAAAGTTCTTTGGGGGAGATTCAAGGTTTCTGCTCGACAGTGATGAAATATAAGGCTGCATTTCCTGAGAAAATAAATCAAATGTGAAAATTGCATGTTCAAATAAAGTGTTTAACTTCAGTAAAATTAAATAAAGATTAAAAATTAAATGTGTGTGAAACTCTGGTGAACTGGTCACACTGGTCTCTGATCTCACCTCAGACCACCTGAGTGTCCAAACCTTTAGGATTTGTCTCTGAATGAGTAGAGTTATGCTCCTGTTACTACAGTGCTTCATGTTGGAGAAACAACCAACACTTCCAGGTTTGAACAGATGATTTGGAGCTCTGTCTGGGTTTTAATCTGAGAGAACGACACATCTGCCTCCATTAGGATGTTTAAATTGTGTACGTAGTCAAAAGTGGTGTTAGAGTGACATCATGAGCCACTGAATGTTTGGTAGAAACAACCTGCAGAAATCATAAAACTGTTATTGTTTAAAACCCATCAAAGACGCAGCTCAGTCACATAGACTCTAACGGACAGCTCTAAAGGCTTCTTTTAGACTACGTCACACATCATAACACTACACCGGCAGAGCACACTGGTACTGACACAAAGACACATGTTGATGGAGAACATTGCTGTTTTTTCTGCTACTTTTACCAACTTTATCTGAACTGGATAACAAGAGGAAGGGTCTAACCCAGGTTCCTCTGGATTTAGAGAAAACTCTGACTAGTCTCAGATAAGAGCGCCCCCACCCCCCACCCTCTTACAGAAATAAGAGTCCTTTATGACGGGCCAACAGCTGCAGTCAAAGAGGCATTACAGACAAGGTTATTTAACACTAGACCTCCACTAAACCACTTTATCCTGCTGTCACAGCTGGAGGGGCACAGAGGAAAGACATGTCAGAGGGTTAAACCAGAGGTTCTCAAATAAAAAACCCAAAAATAAGCAGGGACCCAAATAGAACTGAAACAAATAAAATATAACTTTTTTAAAGAAATGAAGGTGCAGTTTGAGCCTTAGGCAGTAGAGTAGAATATTCAACATGTTTAATGATCAACCATAACAACAACTGTTGACTGTTGTTAAAACTAAGGATGCACCAATACCGATACTGGTATCGTATTGGACCAATAACGAAACCAGTATTGGTTAAAGTTACCCGATACCAGGAACCGATACCAGTGGCTTCACTGTCTGTGACTTGTGATTTCAGTTGTAGTTTCCTATATTGAACACTAGGGGGAGCTATTGAGCTAAAGTGTGGGTTGAGAGCTGGAGATGGTGCCAAATAGTTCATTTTATTTGGTTAAAATGTGGAAAACTGCAATAATTTCACTGTGAAATCACAGGAAATGGTTATTTTTCACCTTATATTTTAGTTTTGTGATCATTTTTTAATATATTTTATTTTTTTTTATCTAACTCAGTTATTTGTTGTAAAAAGCAGAGAAGAAAAAATAAAACCTGTATTCTAATTTGTTGCATTTTTTGTGTGGTAGAAGTATCGGTATCGGTACTCGGTATCGGTACTCGGTATCGGCGAGTACTCAGATTTAAGTATCGGTACCAGATCGGTTTAGAAAAAAGTGGTATCGGTACATCCCTAGTTAAAACTATTCAGTCACTCATTCAAACATTATTGCAAACTTCCTAACTAAAGAATGAGTGGTTGAGTGAACTTAAAAAACAAAAAAGTTGAGCCAACTTTAAAAAAAAAGGCAACCAGCTGCACAGCTTTTTGAGTTAACTCAACATAGGTTTTGGTGTTGTGTGAACAAAAACTAAGAAGTTAACTTAAAGATTAATCTTAAATTGAACAAATTTTAAATAGCTATTCAGTTCTACTTCTGTCTTTGAGTTGAAACAACTCATGTTGTTAAGTTGTAAATACCTAAGGTAAAGTTGAAGCAACTGATTTACAAATGTTGCCTCAACTCACTAGTTTGAGTAAATGTGACTTGAAATCTCAAAAGTTTTGTTCACACAACACCAAAACCCTTCGTTGAGTTAACTCAAAAAAGCTGTGCAGCTGGTTGCCTTACTTTTTTAAGTTGGTTCAACTTTTGTTTTTTGAGTTCATGAGGCTGACTGAACTATTAGAACATTTCAGAAACAGATGTTTTTAACAGACTTGGTTTCTTGTAAAATATATGAAATAAAAAGTAATACTGAAAAATCCAGTTAAAGACACAGTAAGTAACTTTTTCATATTTTTAAATATGTTCCTTGAGCCAGTATATGACCCTTTACAGGGTTAACTTCCTTCAGTTAAACCCTGAAAAGACTGAATGTCTGATTGTTGCCCCTGATAGGACGGTCCCTCTGATCAGTCAACAGATTGGACATTTAAGTTCTGCTGTAAAGTCAAACCTGAGGATTCTGGGTATTTTCGACCAATCAATGTCTCTTGAAGGTCACTCAAAACAGCTGGTCAGAAACTGTTTTTATCATCTGAGAAATCTTTCCAAACTGAGAAAGTTGGTGTCAAAACCTGAACAGGAAATGGTTCTTCATGCTTTGATCTCCTCCCGTCTAGATGACTGTAACACACTTTTCACATGTTTGAACCAAAAAGCCCTTTATGGCCTTCAGCTGGTCCAGAACTCTGCAGCGAGGCTCCTCACTGGAGCAAACAGGAAAGATGACATCACTCCTATTCTGAGGTCTCTGATTGGTTACCTGTTAAATGTAGAGTTCATTTTAAAATCCTGACTCTAACTTTCAGGGCCCTACATGGTCAAGCTCCTCTTTATGTTACTGACCTGATAAAGACCTACGCTCCAACCCGAGTCCTCAGGTCCACAGACCAGAATCTACTAACAGCTCCAACCCGAGTCCTCAGGTCCACAGACCAGAATCTACTAACAGCTCCAACCCGAGTCCTCAGGTCCACAGACCAGAATCTACTAACAGTTCCAACCCGAGTCCTCAGGTCCACAGACCAGAATCTCCTAACAGTTCCAACCCGAGTCCTCAGGTCCACAGACCAGAATCTCCTAACAGTTCCAACCCGAGTCCTCAGGTCCACAGACCAGAATCTACTAACAGCTCCAACCTGAGTCCTCAGGTCCACAGACCAGAATCTACTAACAGTTCCAACCTGAGTCCTCAGGTCCACAGACCAGAATCTACTAACAGTTCCAACCTGAGTCCTCAGGTCCACAGACCAGAACCTCAGAGCGCTGGTCTGTCAGAGCTGGACACCAGGATGTGATCTACACAACTCCTGATTTAACATCAGCTCTAATAAAACCAGCAAATCAGTGCTGCCCTGAAACCTCATCAGAATCCATAACGTTGACTATGATAATTAGTCAATGTCAAAATGAGCTGATGTCAATCCCAGTAGTCAATGCATTTTTTAAAATTTGTAATCATCTTTTAATTTTTTATTAACTTTAGCAGATTTAACATCCATTTAGAGCTGTTAATAAAACACTCAACAGGAACATCATCTGTTCCTATTCCTCATCAGTAGGTGGCGGGAAATCAGATGTTGAAGTAACTCACTGGAAAACAAGACTTCAATTAGAACGATGAAGAGTAATAATAAATCTGAGCTACTGAAACAAGCTGCCATCCCGTCAGAGCTGAAATCCAAAAACAAGCCTCTGAGGTTCACTAAGCTGATAGATGCAGGCTGTGGCTCAGACAGCTGTCTGTCTGCTCCAGTGAATAATTGTTTCAGGTCATTCATCTCTCTAACTAATCAAACGATAATGCTTTAGGAATGTGGGAGGAAACCAGAGCACAAACAGAACGTGCACGCTCCTCATAGAAAGGCAAAAGTCAGAATTTAAACCTTTTTTTCTGTGACTCAACGAACTGCTCCACCACGCAGCTCAGAGAAATACAGAGAAGGCAGAATTATTATTAAAGGAAAGAGTGACGACTGGTAGGAAATGGGTCACTCTCTAATTAAATCACAGTTTAGGAGTGGCTGTTGGGTTGTCCAGTATTAAAAATGTTCAGACTAAACCAACACAGTGTGGACAAACAACCTGTTAAAGCCTGAGTCAAACAGAAACACTGAACCTGACCTGCTGAGGGGCCAGTCTTTACTCTACAGACTCATCTTTATGTTTTAGAGCTGTTAATAAAACACTCAACAGGAACATCATCTGTTCCTATTCCTCATCAGTAGGTGGCGATAATGTCCTCTAATGCTAGTCAACATAGAAAGGTTCTGGAGCCAAGTGTGGTTCTTTGTCCCCTCCTCAACTAAAACATGACCTGAGCTGGGTTTATTTAAACAAACTCCAGGAAACACAACTTTAAGTCACTTCCATGTCTTAACTTTTTCAACAAGGACTTAGAATTTCCACAGTTTTGCTCCAGAATGAGCTAAATATGGTTTTTAAAGGTCATAGGTCATGTTGAGCTAATAGTACGTTAACTTGTTTCTTACTTTGTTTATGCAACTTTCTGCAAACGATCCAATTTTTAAACTTCCTTCAGCTGAACTGCTGTAAAACTGAGAAGTATCTTTGCTCAAATGTTGAAAATTACTGCATCAAAAAATGAGAACACATCAAAAAACAAAAACAGAAGTTGGCTGGGCGATATCACCATTTACTGAGGAGTTCTCATCGATAACGATTAATGGACGATAACTACCCATACGCTGAAAACACAAGTTGTCCACTAGATGGGGCTGTGGTAGCATAATTGCTCCACAGACTAAAATTTCCAGCAAACACTAATATGTAAGATCCAATCTGTTCTATTCTACAGATGGATATTACAGAGAGCTGCATCGTGTGAAAATGGTCACATTGGAGTTGTTAGGTAATCAAAGTGTGGTTGAACTGCAGGAGGGTGTGTTAACTTGACTTGTCTTGTTGCAAAGTTTGTCTTTTGTTTTCATCTCATCCTCCTTGCTGAATCCATCATGTTGCCAAATGATTGATGAAGCATTGTTTCTGGGAACAAGCTTCTCCTCGACCCACTTTACCCCTCCTGACACCGCATAGGTTGTATCCCATTCACGGCTGGCAGCAGTAACCCGCGAAGCACCGCGACACCGAGCAGAGCTGCCGCAAGTGGCAGGCAGCTACCGGCAGCTACGAGCAGCTACCTGCAGCTACGAGCACCTACTGGCAGCTACGGGCAGCTAAGAGCAGCTACTGGCAGCTACGAACAGCTACTGGCAGCTACGAACAGCTACGGGCAGCTACAAATAGCTACTGGCAGCTACGAACAGCTACTGGCAGCTACAAACAGCTACTGGCAGCTACGAACAGCTACTGGCAGCTACGAACAGCTACTGGCAGCTACGAGCAGCTACGGGCAGCTACGGGCAGCTACAAACAGCTACAAACAGCTACTGGCAGCTACAAACAGCTACTGGCAGCTACAAACAGCTACTGGCAGCTACGAACAGCTACTGGCAGCTACGAACAGCTACTGGCAGCTACAAACAGCTACTGGCAGCTACGAACAGCTACTGGCAGCTACAAACAGCTACTGGCAGCTACAAACAGCTACTGGCAGCTACGAACAGCTACTGGCAGCTACGAACAGCTACTGGCAGCTACAAACAGCTACAAGCAGCTACTGACAGCTACGAACAGCTACTGGCAGCTACAAGCAGCTACTGGCAGCTATGAACAGCTACTGGCAGCTACGAGCAGCTACGAGCAGCTACGAGCAGCTACGGGCAGCTACAAACAGCTACAAACAGCTACTAGCAGCTACGAACAGCTACTGGCAGCTACGAACAGCTACGGGCAGCTACTGGCAGCTACGGGCAGCTACAAACAGCTACTGGCAGCTACAAACAGCTACTGGCAGCTACGAACAGCTACTGGCAGCTACGAACAGCTACTGGCAGCTACGAACAGCTACTGGCAGCTACGAACAGCTACTGGCAGCTACAAACAGCTACTGACAGCTACGAACAGCTACTGACAGCTACGAACAGCTACTGGCAGCTACGAACAGCTACTGGCAGCTACGAACAGCTACTGGCAGCTACGAACAGCTACTGGCAGCTACAAGCAGCTACGGGCAGCTACAAACAGCTACAAACAGCTACTAGCAGCTACGAACAGCTACTGGCAGCTACGAACAGCTACTGGCAGCTACGAGCAGCTACCAGCAGCTACAAGCAGCTACGGGCAGCTACGGGCAGCTACAAACAGCTACAAACAGCTACTAGCAGCTACAAACAGCTACTGGCAGCTACGAACAGCTACTGGCAGCTACAAACAGCTACTGGCAGCTACGAACAGCTACTGGCAGCTACGAGCAGCTACCAGCAGCTACGGGCAGTTACAAGCAGCTACGGGCAGCTACAAGCAGCTACGAACAGCTACTGGCAGCTACGAACAGTTACGGGCAGCTACTGGCAGCTACAAACAGCTACTGGCAGCTACGAACAGCTACTGGCAGCTACGAGCTGCTACTGACAGCTACTGGCAGCTACGAACAGCTACTGGCAGCTACTGGTAGCTACGAACAGCTACTGGCAGCTACGAGCAGCTACTGGCAGCTACGAACAGCTACTGGCAGCTACAAACAGCTACTGGCAGCTACGAACAGCTACTGGCAGCTACGAACAGCTACTGGCAGCTACGAACAGCTACTGGCAGCTACAAGCAGCTACGGGCAGCTACGGGCAGCTACAAACAGCTACAAACAGCTACTAGCAGCTACGAACAGCTACTGGCAGCTACAAACAGCTACTAGCAGCTACGAACAGCTACTGGCAGCTACGAACAGCTACTGGCAGCTACGAGCAGCTACCAGCAGCTACAAGCAGCTACGGGCAGCTACGGGCAGCTACAAACAGCTACAAACAGCTACTAGCAGCTACGAACAGCTACTGGCAGCTACGAACAGCTACGGGCAGCTACAAACAGCTACTGGCAGCTACGAACAGCTACTGGCAGCTACGAACAGCTACGGGCAGCTACAAACAGCTACTGGCAGCTACGAACAGCTACGGGCAGCTACAAACAGCTACGGGCAGCTACAAACAGCTACTGGCAGCTACGAACAGCTACTGGCAGCTACGAACAGCTACTGGCAGCTACAAGCAGCTACGGGCAGCTACGGGCAGCTACAAACAGCTACAAACAGCTACTAGCAGCTACGAACAGCTACTGGCAGCTACAAACAGCTACTGGCAGCTACGAACAGCTACTGGCAGCTACGAACAGCTACTGGCAGCTACGAGCAGCTACCGGCAGCTACAAGCAGCTACGGGCAGCTACGGGCAGCTACGAACAGCTACTGGCAGCTACGAACAGCTACGGGCAGCTACAAACAGCTACTGGCAGCTACGAACAGCTACTGGCAGCTACAAAAAGCTACTGGCAGCTACGAACAGCTACTGGCAGCTACGAGCAGCTACGAGCAGCTACCAGCAGCTACAAGCAGCTACGGGCAGCTACGAACAGCTACTGACAGCTACGAGCAGCTACTGGCAGCTACAAACAGCTACTGGCAGCTACGAACAGCTACTGGCAGCTACGAACAGCTACTGGCAGCTACGAGCAGCTACTGGCAGCTACGAGCAGCTACTGGCAGCTATGAGCAGTAACAATAGAGAGTGTTTTGCTCTCTATTGTTACTGTGGGAATGTGCGGTCCATGTCCAGAGGAGGCTCGGCATAAGGATTCTACCCGACGGGAGGGGTGAGAACACCGAGACGTGTTTGTGTAAAACAGCTAGCTAAACCTAGCCTCTTTGAAGATTCTCTATGGTACCTTTAATGATTTATTTATCTCAGAGTATGTTTCTCAAATTTTCTATAAATAAGAACTGAAATAGCTCTGTAGATTTATAAATGGTAATTTTCCTGCAATGAGCTAGTGTAACGTAAAGAAATATGTTATATCCTCTGAATTCTGACCTCTAGGATCATCACAAATAATAACCATATTTTTCCCAATAACTTGGATTAAAATGACTTTTATTATGTCTAACCTGGATTAACATTCCCAGATCAAGGACGTTTTTCCGGAAGACTCCACTGTTCACTCTTTAGTTAATAATAACTCAAAGACTGCCAGACGTCTCCTTCTAAACGTCATTACTCTTAATCAAACTGTTTTAAAATGTCTTAATGTGATTAATGCATTTTCCTCCAGTATTAATGAATGTTGATCTTGCTTCAGTATTATTTCACATACATACTGTGCCAAAGGTGAAGTCAACTGCATCACTCGTGTACTTCAACCAAGTAACCAATGAGTTAGTGATCTGAGTCACGTGACATTAATAACTCCTCATTCATTGCCACGTCCCCTTAAGACTCCTTTTAGCTCTCCGACCCCGGAAGCTAGAGAGTTCTGGGTTCCACACCATCCAGACAATACCGCTCAGCTGTCAACCTCTACACAGCTGACTCCTCCTGGAGACGGCCTCTCTCACCCCTAAGGCCGATTTCATCTCCGGCTCCTGAAGAGAAAACAAGCCGTTTTCCCTTCATCTCAATATGAGCCTTACACCCGTGTCACCATGGATTATGGACTGAAACTCACTACCGCTGGTACCCTAGGACCGCCCGGTTTGTCCTGCCGGCGACCCACCTCCCCGAGCGGACGTCTCTCCCCGGCTGGGTGCACCCACCTCGACAAGGCGAGTTCACATCGGTCGGATCCATCGGGACCACCCTGGTACAGTGAGTCACCATAATTCTGGTAAAGCTTAAAGGCCTTTTGATAAAAGCTAACAACTTTAGCTCACTCAAACTAGTAACTGATCCATCCGTAACTAGTACCCTCCATTAGAACCCTTAATCTAAATTAAATAAAATCCTTAGTCTCCTAAACCATCATGAGACTCAGATTACTAAAACTTATTTAAGATTCAATTCAGAACACCTTACCATCGTGAATGACTTAATGCTGACCACCTGCTAACTACCTCTTTCTTATCTGTGATAACTGTCGTCCGTCTTTCTTTTATAAATAAATTCATGAAGTCTAATTCTGGTTTCAGATTTCTATTCGTCAATATCAAGGTACATGATCTACTCACTGTAAAATCAGAAAGAATCTAGAAATGTTCCTGTGAGCGCTAAAAGGTGAAAGTATCAGAGATATTTCTCCGAATAAAACTAACAAAACCTAGTAGTGGATCTACAGAAGTATGTGCCAATTATAAACCATATAAATAGAGTTTATAACGCTACACTAGTTTATTATTTTCCTGCCTTTTAGAGATGGGTATCAAACTTTAGTCCTTATTGTAATTTTAGGCGTCAGTTTGGTTTTTGTGGCTCTTTAGAACTGATTGTATTAAAGTGGTTCTTTCAGTCATAAAGGATGCAGACTTGAGCTATAGAAGGACTGTGATGGTTCATTAGATGCAATGACAGAAGGCAGGTGTGGCTCAGACCAGATGAGACATTTCTAATTTTGGAGACAAACATCCGTGTTGCAGATGAGATTCAGGATTTGAGGCTTTTTATCTAAAACTTTACAGGAGTTTAACTTTTATTTCATGTATTTTACAAGAAATGTTCTGATTGTTCTGTCAGCCTCATGATTAATGTTGAACACTTTTACCAGGACATGGTTCTAATCAGTGAGAGGGTTTTTACCCAGGGCTACATATTTAGAGCCTTTTTGAATCCACTGCGCAGTGGTTCGGTTTTTATTTCCTGTTTATGTCTGAAAACGGTTGATTCTGTTAAACAGGGTGAATTAAATGAAGTGTAGAGATTTGGTTTAAATTAAATGAAGATGATTAACAAGAAATATGTGCCTCTCTAGCGCCACCACTTGATGGTTGTTATGGTTGATCATTAAACTTTGTGGTGTTGGATTACTGTGATAGGGAAGGGATAACGCTACTGTCTCAGGTTCAAACTGAACCATCAGTTCTTTAAATAATGATAAATTCTTAATAGTTTGGGCCACAGCTCGTTACTGAGGGATGGAGGGTCTCAGAGGCAGACCAGTATGGTTCTAAAGCACCACTTGCTAACCTCAGCCAGTGAGGGCTGCCGTGGTGAGTGGCATGTAGCTGGCTCACATTATGCTCTGGAACGTGTCCTTAAATGACTGTTTGGCTTCAGAGAGGGATTGGGGTTTTTCTCGTCAGTGTGAGGAGGATAAAAGAAGTGCAAAGGCAGCTGCTCTCACGTGGACTTATTATTCAACAAGTCCTGGCGAGTCACAACCAGAGCTGAAGTCCATAAACACTCCACAGCTCAATTAGATTTATGGGGGGAGGAGATGTCAGTAATGTCTGGTCTGGTTCACGGCTCTCTGCTTCTGCTTTTCTAGCCTCTTAAACCTCCTCATCAACACAATTTTCTGCATATCGGAGCAGTTTGGCAATAGCTTCAAATAAACCTCATTTAGTATCACTTCTGTTTTTACATAAATCAGCTGATCTTTCACATCTATCAATGGATGAATGGACAACTTCTCCAAATGTCAAAAAGAGCTGGAGCACGTGAGACGATCCAGGGTTTGTTACTGGTGAAAAACTTTTTTAAATTCCCTCAAAAGACACATGGTTTTTGCTCGACAACAACAATCTGCTTATATTGTTTGGAATAAACCTGCTGCAGTCACAAATTCTAAACAGCTTTCGGTTTTCTGCAGTATTTTGCAAACAGCATTATCCATGCATGAGGGACACGTAGAACTTTCTGATTTATGCAGAGTCCGGATCCTTGTGGGTCCAGGTCTCACTGACCTGCTGCATTTCACCACTTTCATTGTGCTCTGTTGCTGCTACAGGAGGTACTGAATCATACAGAACACACCAAAGAGAATCCAGACTGGAGTGTTTTCACCCAGAGATGATTCACACAGACATGATGGTTTATAAATAATACCAGTTGAACCAACAACATAGAACGTGATGAGTCAGGTGGAGTCAATACAAGAAAACCCTTTAAAAAGGAAGGTTTAAAATGTTACATATCACCCAACCCAAGTTTGAATCTTACAGGGAGCCAATGAAGTGTCTGTGTTTTTACTGTAATGGTAAAAACGTGTATTTATATTAGATCTCAGAGGCATCATAGGAACAACAGGCTGAACAGTGTTTCACATCAGAGTCTATCTGATTTATTAAAGTGGAGTTAGAACTGTGTATCCGTCATCAGGATGCAGTGTGATGTGACGTGGCAGCTCAGAGTGTCTGGAGAGCTGAAGTACAGAGAGGAGCAGCCGTGGTCAAAGAGCTGCCATGGTGTGTTTGTGTGTGTGGAAAGAAAACACGGGGCTGTAACCTCCAACATCTCCAGTTACACTCTGAATCATGGCCCATTGCTAAGCTCTCAGGAAAAGCCTCACTGAATATTTGAAATGCTTGTGGTGTTGTAGAGTTTGCCAGGGTGACACAAATTGTCTGGGGGGAAAAACAAAAGTTAAAGGGAAGCAGTCTGTCAGAGGGGAGGAATCTGTAGAAACTCCTGGACAGAAAATCCACATTAGACCAATACATGTCCTCTAAGCAGCACAGCATCCAAACCACAAGAACAAAAACACTCAGTACCAACCAAAAACACTCGGTACCAGCAAAAAACACTCGGTACCAACCAAAAACACTCGGTACCAGCAAAAAACAACTCGGTACCAGCAAAAAACACTCGGTACCAACAAAAAACACTCGGTACCAGCAAAAAACACTCGGTACCAACAAAAACACTCGGTACCAACAAAAACACTCGGTACCAGCAAAAAACACTCGGTACCAACAAAAACACTCGGTACCAACCAAAAACACTCAGTACCAACCAAAAACACTCAGTACCAACCAAAAACACTCAGTACCAACCAAAAACACTCGGTACCAGCAAAAAACACTCGGTACCAGCAAAAAACACTCGGTACCAACAAAAAACACTCGGTACCAGCAAAAAACACTCGGTACCAGCAAAAAACACTCGGTACCAGCAAAAAACACTCGGTACCAACAAAAACACTCGGTACCAACAAAAACACTCGGTACCAGCAAAAAGCACTCGGTACCAGCAAAAAACACTCGGTACCAGCAAAAAACACTCGGTACCAGCAAAAAACACTCGGTACCAGCAAAAAACACTCGGTACCAACCAAAAACACTCGGTACCAACCAAAAACACTCGGTACCAACAAAAACACTCAGTACCAACCAAAAACACTCGGTACCAACCAAAAACACTCGGTACCAACCAGCAAAAAACACTCGGTACCAACAAAAACACTCGGTACCAACCAAAACCACTCAGTACCAACCAAAAACACTCGGTACCAACCAAAAACACTCGGTACCAACCAAAACCACTCGGTACCAACCAAAAACACTCGGTACCAACCAAAAACACTCGGTACCAACCAAAAACACTCGGTACCAACCAAAAACACTCGGTACCAACAAAAACACTCGGTACCAACAAAAACACTCGGTACCAACAAAAACACTCGGTACCAACAAAAACACTCGGTACCAACAAAAACACTCGGTACCAACAAAAACACTCACTACCAACAAAAACACTCACTACCAACAAAAACACTCACTACCAACAAAAACACTCACTACCAACAAAAACACTCGGTACCAACAAAAACACTTGGTACCAACAAAAACACTCAATACTGTAGCGTTACCAAATACGCTATAACCTCTGACCTCTTGACATCACAGAAACAATAATAATCTTTTTCCCAATAACTTGGATTATAATGGCTCTTTATTATATTTTAACCTGACTCAACATTCCTACAGGTGTCCAACCGTCCACCTTCAGGTGTCCATTTTCCCAGATGACCTCAACTGGACTCTCTTAGTTATAATAAACCCAAGACTCTCTTAATAATAAATTCAGAGTTTAAATTGTTTCCTTTCTTATGACACTGCTGGTCTAATCTTGTTTACAGTTGACGTGTTTCACAATGTTCCAGCTACAAGGTCTTTTCACTAACACATTCAAACGGTGTTATAATTGTTTCTCCTGTTTCAGGATAATTTTATATAAATCTTAAATCATCTGGTTGTCTATATTTCTACTTTGCAAAGGTTAAATCAGTATTATTTTATATTTATTCAAAAGGTGAATATGACTTCAAAGACCTGAGTCATGTGACTTGATAGAAACTCTCTCATTGGTCCACATCAGCACACGACTCCCTTCAACTATCTCGCCACTTCCTGAGACACGTCAGTCTCTCAGCATCAACACTGAGACAACAGCCCACTGTTTTTCTCGCTACACAGTTGTGCTTCAAGGTCACCAGCCTCACCTGTACGGGTAAACAAGCCCCGTTCCCGGCCGCCCTCCGCTTTCCCCCTCGGGAGCCAGACACCATCCGTCTGCCTCCTCACCAATATGAGGAAGAATGCTCCAGCTATGCTGAACCAGAAATGGATCTACTGACGGCCGTATCCAAGGACGTCTCCTACCGGTCTAAGGCGGCTTTCCACCTCCGAGGGCCTTCGGACCGATCAAGGGGGGGATCTTCTACTTCCTCGTCGACCTCCACCTGCCAGATGCGATCCAGGAACGCCGAACAGTAAGATTCCATAATCTGGTAACCACAAGGCCTGCTTGATAAGCTCACACTTCCACGTAGCTTATACCAACAGTAACTCCTCCAACCTACCCTTAGTAACTAAACTAAATTAAGATAAAATGCCCCTAGTCTTAAACATCATGAGACTCAGGTCATTAAACTCAAATTAAGATCAACTTAATCAATCAATCAATCAATCAATCAAATTTTATTTATAAAGCACTATTCATGCCTGGGGCAGCTCAAAGAACTTAAGAACACCTTTCCACCATGTTGACATGTTAAACCATTGATACCTCTCTGCTAATCTTTTGTACTGTTCATCAGCTTTTATATAATAAATACTGTAAAGTCTTTACTCCTGACTCAGTTTCCATTTGTCAATATAAAAGTACGTAATCTACTCACTGTAATCTCTCTCAATAGAGCCTAGAAGTTCCTGTCTAAACCATTAGTTCTAGTGAAGGTAAGTAAGTAAGTAAGTAAGAAGTAAGTTTATTTATATAGCGCCTTTCACAGATATACATCACGAAGCGCTTCACAACACAACCAAAAGAACAAAACTGAGAAAACATTGAAAATAAAAAACAAAACAGAGATTTGGGCATCCGAGGTATCCGAGCAAACAGCTTAGTGTAAAACCGACAAAGCTAAACTAATAACCTTGCAGAAGGTGCAGCTACAAACTTAAACAGTTTTAAAACGCTACATCATGGCGCTGCCAGCCAGTCTAATCTGGTCATAAATGGTAAAGCCGACCAGGTTTAATTACAAAGTATTACTACCTAATTTTATGTGACTTATGAGTTGGAGTCAACTAGCCTGAACGACAACTCACAGATAAGATAAGGAGCCAAAGCTAAAGCCATGTCAGCATTTCAACCAAGTTAAAGAATCAGCTGAATCACATTTACTGTAATCAGTTGTCATGAATCTGGACCTGAAGGATCTGGACCTGAAGGATCTGGACCTGAAGGACCTGGACCTGTTGCTTTGAGATGACTTGTGACCTGAAGCTTTTTAAATAAACTGAAATTAATTCAGTCTGAAACCTGTAACTGCTTTAACAAAATGACAAAACATAAAAATCTAAAAGGGGGTAAAGTTAGCAAGTTTAACATCTTAATAACTTTTCATGTGCCGATATTCGTTATCTTTTACTTGCTTCTTTTTATTTTCAGCCTCTTCCTGCTGGTCCTTCAGCTCTGCTCACAGCAGCTTGTTCAGGGGGAGGAGTGAGCCACGACCACTTTCTCATCATGGGCTGTTTCCTTTGATACTGACACCACAGCTTGGAGCTACCACTCAATCAGATCACTAATTATAAAACCCATTCCAAAGCATATTATTACTGTATGAGGTGGCAGACGCTGCAAGATCTGAGAGCTCAAAGCAAACGGATTAAACGACAACAAGCCAGCAGGCAGTGAATGAATCAGTTCTCTTCAAACAGACGTGTAGCACTCTACCTCCACGTGTAAAACGAGGACTATCAGAGTAAAGGTTCAGTCAGTAAGCCTTTCTGAAGATTGATGATGGTTCTGAGCATCTGAGAGGTCACTAGATCAATCACCACCAGGAGCTTCATGTATGAATACACACAATATATCCTGGCTTCATCCTTTTCCACTCCAGATGTATCAATACTGAACTGACCACATCAAGCCAACTCCCTGTCTGGTGCACGCACGTTTCTACAAGAATCAGTCTGTTTGGAGACGCTTAGCTATGTATGCTGGGAACCATGCTGGGCTCGGACCTGGTTATGGGGAGGAGTCTGGTGCTCCCTCATGTGGCTCAGGTCCACACTGACTGGGACAGATGTGTACGGACAGTTTGATACATCTGGATCACGTAGTTTTATAGATTGGAGCGAACGCCATTTTTGGTAGAAATTCCACACAGTCTTTACAGGAGGCTCCTGGTGTGTGTGTGGGGTTTACATCCATAAGATGCAACACTACATGTCCTCTTAGAATAAAAATCTAATGCAACGACAACCGTATATCGCTCATAAACAGACCAAAGCTCTAAACTGATCTACAGTGGTGTGAAAAACTATCTGCCCCCTTCCTGATTTCTTATTCTTTTGCATGTTTGTCACACAAAATGTTTCTGATCATCAAACACATTTAACTATTAGTCAAAGATAACACAAGTCAACACAAAATGCAGTTTTTAAATGATGGTTTTTATTATTTAGGGAGAAAAAAGATCCAAACCTACATGGCCCTGTGTGAAAAAGGGATTGCCCCCCTTGTTAAAAAATAACTTAACTGTGGTTTATCACACCTGAGTTCAATTTCTGTAGCGCTTCCTGCTAGAAAACCCTCAAATAAAGCTGAATTACAACAATTCTGCAAAGATGAGTGGGCCAACATTCCTCCAGAGCGCTGGAAAAGACTCGTTGCAAGTTATCGCAAACGCTTGATTGCAGTTATTGCTGCTAAGGGCGGCCCAACCAGTTATTAGGTTCAGGGGACAATCACTTTTTCACACAGGGCCATGGAGGTTTGGATCTTTTTTCTCCCTAAATAATAAAAACCATCATTTAAAAACTGCATTTTGTGTTTACTTGTGTTATCTTTGACTAATAGTTAAATGTGTTTGATGATCAGAAACATTTTGTGTGACAAACATGCAAAAGAATAAGAAATCAGGAAGGGGGCAGATAGTTTTTCACACCACTGTAGCTGTCTGTTCATTTCAGGGCAGGTCAACAGACCACACTGCCCCTCCCTGACCCTGACAAGTTCTGTAAATTATAACAGTTGGTCCTTAAATGGCAGCCTGACAGCAGAACGATAAACACTAATTACACTGTGAGCTTCAGGATGAGATTACAGCTCAGTCCTGGGCTCAGACGGGGTTCATGTCTCATCTCACTGAGGTAAAAACACACAAGTGAAGAAGATATTTCAGCAGAAGCTACTCTCATTATGAGTTCAAGGCTGCAGTGTGGAATGAAAACCATTTCCTCTCTTGAAACTGACTTTACATATTTAAGTGTCAGAGATAAACATAGGGGACAAGCTCTCAAGAGACTGGATCGGTCTCAAAAAACACTCCAGCTACGCGTCTACCCATCAGACAGCTAGAAACAGAAGTGATACCTCAGAGAGGGAAGAGGAATTCAAAACAAGAAGCAGAGAAATCCTGAGAGTTCCTCCAGATCTCCGGAGTGACGGCAGCTTCTATAAATGTGCACAAGGAGAAGAGCCAAACTGCTGATGAGCCACATCCACAGACAGGAAATCAAAAACTCTACAGCAGGTTCACCAGAGGACTCCGTCAGTTTACAGCCATCACTCCTTTGTTACATTTTCTTTCAGGTTTTTCTTTAACATTTCTATTTTTTCTAGTCAGTTGAAATTTTAGTAAGTAATTAAAATAAAATGAATTCACCTTGATCACTTTACACTTCCGGCTAGATGCTAACATAAAAACATGCAGCATGAATGAACCAAGGAGGACTGGATGATCCAGTTCCAGACCTGAGCCTCATCAAGTGCTTTCTGCTGCGTTGGAAACGGACTCACACAGCCTCTCTTCAGCAGTATTAATCAGTGCAAACAGGACATGCATGGTCAAACGCGGAGCTCAGAAGCTCTTTTCTTCTCCCGTTTGTGTTGTGGTTCAACAGGGAGGTGCAATGTGTTTCACAGGCTGAGAAAGCAGCTGGGATTGTTTTTACCACAGTAAAGCTGGAGGTCAAACCTCTGGAGGTTCTTAAGGTGGAGAACTGGCCCTCGAAGGAGTCTGAAGAACAGCCTCTGAATCTCACACCAACAGTTTTCTTCCATCTGAGTTTGTGTTCGATTCCCAAACCATCCACCAGGATGAAACAGAGAGCCAACACTCACCTGGTTCACTTTAGCTTCTCCTGACAAACAGTAAACTACATTGTGTACTTTTTAAACTGAAACTTCAGCAGAGATGCTTAACATCAGGGGGACCATCAGGTTTTCATTGAGGTACTCAAGTGAGTACCAGGTGTTGATGTTTGGTACTCACGCCATCCATGTACAGGGTATCTGCAGGTTTGAGGAAGCCAAATTTAAGACTTTTTAAGACCTGTTTTAAGGCCGATTTGACCAAATTTAAGACCTTACATTCACGGAATGGGAAAGGGGATGTGACCACCTTACAAATAGTTCTGACTAAACCTTTATTGGAACTGAAAATGAAAAAAACCAACAAAAAAAACATCAAGATAAAGAATGATCTGCATTATATCTTACGCAAGTGTATTGCATTTACCTAAAAATAATTTTAAAAGCTCTTTTTTTCTGAATTAATGAGATAACAGCCTCAAGTGACCTAGACCCTTCTAGACCCTTGTGGTCTGGTGTGTTGCTGAGTTTCAGATGTTTGTAACCCAGAAATCATAGGGCCCAAGAAATTTAAGACCTTTGGACACTGAATTTAAGGATTATTTTTCATTTTTAATGATATTTAAGGCCTTAATTTTATAAATGCAAATTTACAACCTTTTAAGGCTTTTTAAGGACCCGCAGATACCCTGATGTAAGTCTGTGTGTGTGTGTGTGTGTGTGTGTGTGTGTGTGTGTGTGTGTGTGTGTGTGTGTGTGTGTGTGTGCGTGCGTGCGCGTGTGTGTGCGTGCGTGCGTGTGTGCGTGCGTGTGTGGTCGGACCACACCACTAAACAGAAGTGAAACCTATAGTGAGCTGCTCAGCTCAGGCTGAAGCTCGTCAGTGTTAATGACCAGTAACACCATAGACAGTAGATTTAACACTGGAGCATCGTGGGTAAAGGCCAGTTTATACTTCTCTGTCCTCGTCAGTACAGAGACACACAACGCCATTATCCATCGTTGAAAGGGCTCTCCAACAGGCCCACGAGGATGGACGGAGTCGAGCTCAGTTTTATAACTATCTGTCAAAGGAGACGGAGACACGTCTCTGATTGGTCAACCCAACAACCCAAGATAAGGTCGGTATCGACAGAGTAGTAGTAGTAGAATCTCGCTGAAGCAGATATGGATCAGCTCGAGAAATGTCTGGCAGAAGAAGTACAAACATTTATAAAATCCATCAGTGTCCCTTAAAGGTTGAACAGGAGCTGCATATTGACTTGTCCTCCGCCTCGTCCTCACTGGACGGACATTCAACAGACGCCGCTGTCTCCTTCACTCCCGTTTAATTATTTTTAACAACATTGTTTGTTCCTCCAGATCAATCCGTTACAGCTCAATCAAAATCCGCTCTCTGTCAGCCATTACTGAGCTGAAGTAAACACACTTTGGTCGACCAGCGACGTTACTGGAGAACAGTTATACGCCCTCTGCTGTCCTGGTGGAGAATTGCTTCACAACACCGACGGTGAAGTGTAAATCAAAAATGTCTCCGTCATCAATATGTGTGTGTGTGAGCGTAAACCTGCTGTCGGAGAAAAAGAAACCAGGCTTAAAGGAACTGGTTCACACACATTCTCGGCTCCTGTGCACCACTTATGTGCACCCCTGTTTATAATAAAGGCTGTAAATGGATGACTTACAAAAATCCATCCCATCTGATTCTCTAACTCAAAAGCAACAATATAAAACTCCACACTCCTCCACCTATCCATCCATTCATACCCTCAATCAACCAGCTATCCGCCCATCCACCAACCCTTACATCCTGATTGCTAATCTTAAAAATTCAAGCTGAAAGATGTGCTTGCTGTAACTGTTTCTTTAAGATGACAACAAGATAAAAGGAGACATATTAAAATTCAGGGGTTATAGCCTTCGGCTGTAGAACTGTTCCTAATATAATGTCATGGCTGCAGCACCAACAGGATCCTCCGTCTCTTCCTGCCCCACTGAACTCATTTAACAGCAAAGCAGAGACTCACTCCTGGTTTTACTTGACAAAACAAATCCAGTCTAAAAGGCATTTTAGGCATGAAGACTTTTTCCCAGTAAAGCAGTTTCATCGAGGCGCTCCATGAACATTTATAAACACACATGTTCCCATTTAGTCTGGAAGGAAACGTGTGTGTGTGTGTGTGTGTGTGTGTGTGTGTGTGCGTGCGTGCGTGCGTGCGTGCGTGCGTGCGTGCGTGCGTGCGTGCGTGCGTGCGTGCGTGCGTGCGTGCGTGCGTGCGTACAGCTTTAGAACAGCAGTTTTATTTATGAGGTAAAAAAGGGTTTGTGTGAGTCTGGAAAGTAGAAACATGCTATTTCTGGACACTGGAGCCCACTGAGCTCTGAGATCACTCTTCAGGACCAGCTGTGGAGAAGATGTGTGTCAGGGAGCAGGAAGGACACGGAAGTAGAGAGTTAGTAAAGCTTCGGTCCAAACACACAGGAGAGATGACACATCTGGTTAGATTATGAATAATTAATTATCAGTACCTACGGTTATTTTGGAGCTGAGAAGCAGCGGGACGTCTTAAACCAAGGATGAGTTTAATGTAGTTTCTTAAAAGTAGGGATGCACCGATACCGGTATCGTTACCCGATACCAGGAACCGATACCAGTGGCTTCACTGTCTGTGACTTGTGATTTCTGTTGTAGTTTCCTATATTGAACACTAGGGGGAGCTATTGAGCTAAAGAGGAACAGTGTGGGTTGAGAGCTGGAGATGGTGCCAAATAGTTCATTTTATTTGGTTAAAATGTGGAAAACTGCAATAATTTCACTGTGAAATCACAGGAAATCGTTATTTTTCACCTTATATTTTAGTTTTGTGATCATTTTTTAATATATATATTTTTTTTAATCTAACTCAGTTATTTGTTGTAAAAAGCAGAGAAGAAAAAATAAAACCTGTATTCCAATTTGTTGCACTTTTTTGTGTGGTAGAAGTATCGGTATCGGTACTTGGTATCGGCGAGTACTCAGATTTAAGTATCGGTATCGGATCGGTTTTGAAAAAAGTGGTATCGGTACATCCCTACTTAAAAGGTCACAAAGTCAAGACATTTCTGATTGATCAAAGGGAATAAGTCAAGTTCAAAAACAATAAAAGCAGCAACACTTCCTGTGTGTGTGCCTGGACAGAGAGTTCAGCCTGTAGCTGCTGCACCCAAACTCATCGTCCTCCTCTTATCCATCCAGGTCTGAGTCGCAGGGGCAGCATCCCCTTTAGACTGTCCTCTTTCCAGCCACTCACCAGCTCATCCAGTGGGACCCCAAGGTGTCCCAGGCCAGTGTAGAGACATATTCCTCCAGCACGTCCTGGGTCAGCCTGGGGGCTCCTGCCAGCAGGACATGTCAGAAACATCTCCCCAGGGAGGCGTCCAGGAGGCATCCAGAACCACCTCAACTGGCTCCTCTCCATATGGAGGAGCAGTGGTCACCCTGTTTCTAAGGCTGAACCTGGACCCACCAAACTGGACCCCCTTCACACCACGGCTGCTCCTAGAACAGGTTGTGACCAGAACTGGAGACAAAGAGCAGCCCAGGTCCGTCTCACTGCCTGACCAGAATCATGCTCCTCTGGTAAACAAAAGGCCACCCACCCCATGTTTCCCAGGTCATAAGCCAGATCCACAGAACACACATGGACTCCCCTCCTTGCACTCTAGTAAGGGTAAAGAGCTGGTCCATGGTTGCAAGGCCAGGATGAAAACCACATTGCTCCCATCGATCAGGCCCTCCTCTCCACTATTGGAGTAGACCTGTCCTGGAAGGCTGAGTACTGTGATTCCTATGTAGTCCTTTTTTTATTTTAAAAAAGGGACCACTGTCACTCTACAGGTGCTGCATAGACTTCATTGCAATCTTGCAGAAGCATGTCAGTTAATACATACATAGTCTTGAGATACTCAGGCTATCTGTTCAACTCTCAGGGCTCCACCACCATGTGGACGTTTAACTACCTCAACTACTTCTACCCCAGCGGTTGTTTGATCCATCCCCAAGTCTCCTGGCTCTGGTTCCTCATTGGATACATGTGAGAGGGACTGACGAGCTCCTCAAAGTAGCTGTTGCACCTTGTGATCCAATAACCCCCCACCCCCAGTGTCTATACGAGAGTCTTGTGTTTGTGTTTCCTGCCTGGGTTAGCTGTCCTCATCACATCACACCAGGGGAGAGTTCAGATTTGCTGTGAGAACTTTGTAAACATTAAATTTAATGGTGTGCTAAGCTCAGGAGCATTTGCAGACAGACTTAAGGGGGTCTTTATACCTGACCCTAGTCGGCCAGTCCTTCTTGTTCAAAGGGAGGTTAACGTTTACCGTCACCCATCAGAATGAGACTGTGCTCAAGTGAAGACTCAGTCCAGTCTGTTGGTTACTCTAATCAGGGCACATGTGACTAAATAGAGTTAATAGTAAATCTAATTCTATTACAACAGAAATGAATCTACTACGACAACGGACTTGAATCTGGACCTGATGTGGTCTGGGGACTTGTCACTTTGAGACGACTTCTGTTGTGAACTGGTGCCATATAAATAAACTGGGAAGCTACAAAATAAAAACACAGCACACACTTCCTTCACAATAAGAGTCCTCAACAAATACCACTTAGTTTCATCCTCCAGAGAAACCTTAAGGTCTCAACAGCTGCTGTGGGTTTCCTCTCCACCTGTAAACACTAGAGGTACTGCACACCTTTATTACAACATACTATACTAAACTATAGGCTGTTATATCATGTGTTGAAGGGGGGGAAATATCTTCTGTTTAATGGATTTATTCAGTTAACGAGGATTTTGGTTTGGATGTCTTTATTTATAGGTGAGATCTTGTGTTAGTTCTAAAGAAATAAGCTAGACCTGCTGGTACAAAATGTTTTTACTATTTAATAGTATTTACAGTCTGGTTTAGATCGGGCACTTTGCAATAATTAACCAGCAGGTTCAGTGTAGAGACAGGAGATCATGGAGGGGTGTACAGGTTGGTATCATTAGGATCTAATTATGTCCCGTAATAAAGGAGAGGAAAGGCAGAATGTAGTGAACTGTTAACATTTAATGGATGATCAGTAGAAAGAATCAGTCACTCTGTATCTGTGCATTCAGCGTCCTGCTCTGCTGCACCAACGCTGTGAATAAAGGCGTCATTGTGTTGGAGGATCAAGCCAGAGCTGGCCTTACAGCCACAAAGCTGCTTCTGTAGTTTCACAAGAACAACTGTTGGCTGGGGGACCAACCAGCAGGTCTCAAGTCTTGGACTCGATGTCCTGGGAACACAACAAGCTCGTCCTGTTCAGCACCAAATCTCTGAGCCAATCAGGTCTTTTCATACAACGCTCTGAGCTGGGGCAGCCAGAACCTTCAGGCTGGCATCAGAGAATGTACCGGTACCTCTGATTAACACAATGTTTTCCCAAGTAACAGCAGAACTGTGCTGAACCTGTCAGACATGCTCAAACATGACTGTGATTTTCTAAACTACAGGATTGTGAGACAAGAGCAGCAGCTGTTTCCTGGTGAAGTAGTGATTAGACAAACAGAAAACAGGTTGAGAATAAAGAATCAGGACTTGATGAGATTCAACGTGGAGTACCTCAAGGTTTAATGTTGAGCTCTACACAATGAAGAAGTGTCTAAAACACTACCGTTTGTTTTGTTTGCTGGTGGTGCCGATATGTTCAGAGGATGGAGATCAGAGGATCAGGATTGTGTAACTGTCCTTTAGAAGGCTTTTCATTAATCCAAGTTCATACAAACTGATTTGGTTTGAATTTGTTTGTTGTGTTCCCAAAAATATTTGACACCTGTTTTACACCCGTTTTCTTCTGAAACTCTAATAATCCACCTTTACTTGTTATGTTCCTCTTCAGACCTCTGCATCAACTGAAAGCCGGGCAGAGAGCCGGAGTCGGGATCTGACCCTGCAGCCTCGCCTCAGAGAAACATGATGCTGCATTGCTGATATCCTCCAAGCAGCACAGCATTCAAACCAGGACAAAAATTACTCAACGCCTTCAATGAAGAAAATGTCCTAAACAAAAACCCCTTGTAACAAATCAGAGCAGCTGAAACAAGAACTGTAAGAGACCAAAGAACATTTTAAGTGACGTCAGTTCACTTACTGAAGCTCCTACCTTAAAGTAAATTCATGAGAAGCCTGGAAAAGATCTAAAGGGTTTCCCTGTGATGATGCACAGTTGTAATTCAATCCACTACTTCATTAAACATCTCCATGAAGTGGAGTCAAGATATTCAGACCAGCTCAACCTCAGGATGAAGACAGACCATGTAGAAAAGGTGTTCCTACCAGAGCAGAGGATGCCTTTGTGTCGGGTGCAGGAGAAGTCATCACACTCGCAAAAGCTGCCGTAGATCTTTCCAAACTCCGACTCGTAGCACACACACTGGTTGCAGCTGCATTCACCTCGTCCGCTGCAGATCTGCTTGCCCTCAGCTTCCCGACAGGCACTCAGATGCACGCTGCTGATGTCGCCCTCTTGGCACTCACAGTGGGCACCCAGGTAACCCGGCTCACAGCGACAGGCGCCACAGTTATACGTTCCTGCAGGGCGAATCGTTGGTTAAGTTTTGAGGCTTGTTTTGATCAACTCACTGAATTTAGTTTAACATTAGCAGAAGTGAAAAGAAGAAATAAACATGCCAAAGGTTATTTGAATGCTAGGATATTCAATAGCCAAGGTTTTGGGTGGCTAGGCTTTAGGGTGGCTAGGGTTTAGGGTGGCAAGGGTTTAGGGTGGCTAGGGTTTATGGTGGCTAGGGTTTAGGGTGGCTAGGGTTTATGGTGGCTAGGGTTTTGGGTGGCTAGGGTTTTGGGTGGCTAGGGTTTAGGGTGGCTAGGGTTTAGGGTGGCTAGGGTTTATGGTGGCTAGGGTTTATGGTGGCTAGGGTTTTGGGTGGCTAGGGTTTTGGGTGGCTAGGGTTTAGAGGCGCAAGGGTTTCAGGTGGCTAGGGTCTGGCTGCGACNGAGATATTTCTCCGAATAAAACTAACAAAACCTAGTAGTGGATCTACAGAAGTATGTGCCAATTATAAACCATATAAATAGAGTTTATAACGCTACAACTGGATCAGGATCGGAGTCCGCCATTTGGTGATAGCTGGTACCGACCCAGGAACCCAATTTAGATTAAAGGCGTTATTTTTTTATTTTTGCGTTAAGGCCAGGCTCTTTATTGCACGACAAAGAAATTGTTGGCGTTAATCTATTGTCAAAGTTTGGTTGGAATCTGGGTCTATACTAAGCAGTGGCATATAGATTTGTGCTCGTCATTGTCCGACGGTGTTTTCTGTCTGATCATCAGCTCACAACGCACTCAGAGCGGCAGGTGAGGGAGCGTGACGAGGTGCAGCTCTTTGCACTCCGCCGAACACCAGTTATAATATTAACATTCGTGCACACACACATTCCCGCAAACATACCAAGACACACAATAGATGCTGTACACCCACTCTTGCTCCCCATGCACACTCTATGTTCAGGACCAGGGACCAGCGCCCTAAGGGTGAAGCCGGAGCCCTGAGATCCAGAAGATGGTCCCTCCCTTGCTGAAGTTGGGGATAAGCAGACCACCGCGCACCCCGCCGCAGCTGAGCAGCCCCCCGCTGCAGACCCCGACCAGACGGCCCACTCCACTCCAGGCCCCAGGCAGCAAGCAGAGAACAGGGGTGTGTGAAGACCCCAAGTCTCCCCCCACCTGCTCCAATGTGGTGTTGATGCGTGTTGTAGTAAGATGCTTTTAAAAAGAGTGGGGGGCGACATATGAGGGAGGGAGAGTGATTGTGTCTGTGTGTGACTGTTTTTTTGTCAGGTTTCGTCCCCCCCCTCTTTCTGTGACATGCTAGACCCTCCTCGGCAGAGACTATCCTCCCTGGCTGCGCCTCGGCATTGGTGGTGCCTTTCTCCAGTGGCGTGCTGGGGTGTCTTGGGGTCTGGGGCTGTGTGCGTCTGCCTGCTCCTCTTCCTGTGGTTGCCTGGTGGGATCTGGGCCCCCGGGGGTGGTCGGGCCTCCGCTGGGGCCGGTTCGCTCCTGGGTCTCGGGTCTCTGGTTCTGGCTAGATCTACCCTGGATGGCCGGCTGCAGGCGGTGCCTGTGAGCTCCTAGCCGCGACCCCCCAGGGGCTCTAGCGCGGCGACTGCCGGGGGGCCCACGTGGGGTGAGCCTCTGCGCCCTCTGGGGGAGAGTTTAGTGGCTGCCCTGACGGCGGTCTCCCTGGTGGGTTGGTGGCCTCTCAACGTCTGGGGCCTGGACCTCCTCCGCGTCCTCCGTGGGCCTTGGGGGCGGGTCTGTGGCTCCTCGAACTTATTATTGAATGTTTCAATAGAGAAACCTTACAAACAAGCGCGCATATATACACACAGATGATCACAAGGTGTTCACATAAAGATGGACTCAGGTGTTTTCAGACACATTGACTGGGGCTGTGGTTGACACTGAACTCTCTTGAACTGGTGTATACGTATACATTTGAAAAATATCACAACTGTTGTATATTCATATGCTGTTTGTTGCTGCTGTATCTTTTCTCCCTGTTTTGTTTGCTTGTTTGTTTGTGCTTTATTTACAGGTCTAGAAGTGGACTCTTCACGTCTCTTGTTCTCTTCTTTTTCTGTTTACTTTCTCGCCCATCCCTCTTTCTGTACCCTTCCCTTCACTTTCAGGCTCCGTGTCCAATCAACCATTAAAATATTCTAATAAAGATTTTGGGGGTTATATTTAAACTAAAATCAGGAGGAGTTTTATAGCAGTGGCTGTAACCTCTCACCTGAAACAGCAACACTGTTGGGCTTGTTTTTGGCACTCAGACATTATTCTGTTTGCTCCACAGCCGGACAGGACACGGGGTTTAAAAAAAAAAAAATTAACATTCATTATGAGACCATGAGAGAAAGAGAGAGGGAGGGATAAGGGGTTCATATTGTTTTCATTGAGATACTCAGGGGAGAACCTGGACCTCCTTAGTGGGTTTGGAGTTGGTGTGTGCATCCTCACAGCCAGGGCAGCTTGTGCAGCATATGACCACTGAGAACTCCTTCAGAGCGCACAGTAGTAAATCCACGTCTGATAGTTGGCTGAATGATGGGGACCAACCTTAACCCTAAAGACACATTTGGAATCAGGTCCGGCTCCGCTCCTCCCTACACGCACGCACTGTCCGTATAGCCCCACAATCCAGAAGGGCCCCATTTAGCTCCAGTGGATGGATTATTTGAGAATGTACAAAGGGTGAACAGCATCACTGCCGTGAGGCGCACCGCTTGTAAAGGAAAAAAGGAGATGCACGTTGAGCTTTGTTGGATTTCTGTTTACTAATGCCGCTGCATTGGTCTAAACCGGTCACGTGGCAGCCGTTCACAAACTAGTCCCATTTTAAAACAACAATCTAAAAAACCCTGTGCTTTTACAAAAGGAGAATTTTAACTTTTAAGCTAGTGATGGGCTTTATGACTCTTTGAAGGGAGCCGTTCATTAGGCAACAGTTCACCTCAAAGAGCTGTTCAAGAGACTGACTCATGTTTTTTGCAATATTTTGAAAGAGCAAAGTTCTAATCATAAAATTAACAATAATATAAGTGTATTTACATGTTAAAGGTGTTAATTGGCTGTGCATGAATATTGTTTTGTTTTCATCATTTATTTTCATCACCAGTTATCATAGTAGAACAACTTTCTCAGTTTGTGATGCATTTTGGAAACAGGAGATGAGCCCCTGGTCTAATGCTCCTCCTGGCTTGTTGTCAAAGACTTCCCTTTAGTCATTATTTAGGGAGCGCACATACGGTATCATGAATGCCTTTGTCTTCGGTGAGCTTAAACTAGATTAAAAAAATTAATATATGCCCACCAC
>SSNR01000135.1:1559419-1582647 GCA_006937965.1 Callopanchax toddi
GTAAAGCATCACCGGGCCGACGTATCGAACGCTCGGGAGGCGGAGACTGAATGATGAAGGATGAAAGAGTGGCTGAGGTCCCTCCATCAGGGGTGTGTGAGAAGAGACTGAGAACTGCCCTCTTCTGAGGGTGGAAGACAGTTAAAGGAGTTGTGTGATGACGTGGGCCAATGGGAGAGTTTCTATCAAAGTCACATGACTCAAGCCTTTAAAGCGATATTACCTTCATGAATGAAGTATGAACATAATACTGATTTAACCTTTTGCAAAGTAGAAATATGAAATAATACTGAAGCTGGATCAAACATTCATAATACTGTAGAAGAAAGTGCATTAATCATATTATGACATTTTCTGAACAGTTTAATTAAGAGTAGTGTCGTTTAGAACGAGACATCAGGAAGTCTTTGAGATTATTATTACTAAAGAGTCCTGTGGGGTCTTCCGGAAAAACATTCTGGATACCTGGGAATGTTGATTCAGGTTAAAACATAATAAAAAGAGGATTATTGTTTGTGTGATGGTCAAGGGTTCAGAGGTCAGAGGTTATAGCGTATTTGGTAACGCTACATTATTAAAGTAATCTGGATCGTATTCTAATTTTATGCCTTTTATTTCATTATGACATATTCTTCTGGTAGAAATATATATTTCAGGTTTCCTTCAGGTAAGTTTTACAAATAAGCACCCAGGTCAAGTAAATTTACCTTTCACTATTTTTCACTGGATTTCACCATTTCATATTCAAATATTAGCTGCTAAACCCGTGTTTCCTATTTGTTGTCGATGTTCATGTCTTTCACCTCACGCACACTCACTCACGCGCACTCACACAATCCCTTCTTTCTTTCATTTTTTCTCTCGCTCTTTTTCTTGTCACCTTATTATTTCCTTTCTCTCTCTTTTGTCTCTCTCTATTCTGGAACTGCACAGGGGAATTTTTACCTGCAGCATCAGACACATGCAAAATAACAAAAACACATGCAAAAACCCAAAACACATGCAAATCAGAAAACATGCAAAACCCAAAGCACATGCAAAACAAAAAGCATGCAAAAAGCAAAAACACATGCAAATCAGAAAGCATGCAAAAACTAAAAACGCATGCAAACCAGAAAGCATGCAAAAACCGAAAACACATGCAAATCAGAAAAATGCAAAACCCAAAGCACATGCAAAACAAAAAGCATGCAAAAAGCAAAAACACATGCAAATCAGAAAGCATGCAAAAACAAAAAACACATGCAAACCAGAAAGCATGAAAAAACAGAAAACACATGCAAATCAGAAAGCATGCAAAAACTAAAAACACATGCAAACCAGAAAGCATGCAAAAACAGAAAACACATGCAAATCAGAAAGCATGCAAAAACTAAAAACACATGCAAACCAGAAAGCATGCAAAAACAGAAAACACATGCAAATCAGAAAGCATGCAAAAACTAAAAACACATGCAAACCAGAAAGCATGCAAAAACAGAAAACACATGCAAATCAGAAAGCATGCAAAAACTACAAAACACATGCAAACCAGAAAGCATGCAAAAATAGAAAACACATGCAAACCAGAAAGCATTCAAAAACTGAAAACACATGCAAATCAGAAAGCATGCAAAAACTAAAAACAAATGCAAACCAGAAAGCATGAAAAAACAGAAAACACATGCAAATCAGAAAGCATGCAAAAACTAAAAACACATGCAAACCAGAAAGCATGCAAAAACAGAAAACACATGCAAACCAGAAAGCATGCAAAAACAGAAAACACATGCAAACCAGAAAGCATGCAAAAACCCAAAACACAACGGAAGTGCTCCAGGATGCTAGGGGGCAGGGCAGAGCTCGATTTGTAAGATAAACAGGAAGTTACCGGTACTTTAAAATTTGGAGTTGACCACTCTGGCTGACACAACTGGCTAAAATAGAGCTCTTAATTTGTCAAAATGTCAAATAAAATAGTAGAAGAAGACAAAGGTACAGAGTGTAGGATGACCATAATTAGATTTTTGAAAAGAGGACATTTGGCTCAGTCGTGAAACATTTTGATACTGTTTAATGAAAGAAGACTTAACTTAACTGTGTAGTTTCGAAGAATAGTTAAGTAACAACCTTCAGATAGGCTTTCAAAAGTCAACAGGTAAAAAAAAATTTTTAATTATCAACTAGACAGGAACTGGATTTGAACCTACAACCTCCAACAGCACAAACCAGAGATATAGCAACCACTCCACCACCAACTGAAAGTAATCAGCAACCATGTAAATTCATTAGACAACACCAGACACTATGTATGATTTCACTTGGAGTCAGTGGCGGCCCGTCCATAGGGGGCACTCGGGCGCAGCCCCACCAGTCCCAAGAGGAAGAAGAAGAGAAATAGGGATCACAAAATATAAAAAACTAACAAAAAAAATAAAACTAAACGAGCCATCCATTATATATACAATAAGTGCTGTGTATAATCTGCATTTAGGTGTAGTTTAGAAAGGTTTTCTTACTATTTTTTACTGGACCGATAGGTCGTGTTTCTTTGGGTTCTACTGCGCATGTCTGGACGGGACGCCGTCCCAACATAGCGCATTGTTTTCTGCTCCTGACGCATGCGCACTGGCTTTTTTTTCCTGACGCATGCGCACTGAGTGCAAAAAATAGGAGATCGCTCGGGACGCAGGTCTTCAAATCCCTGCCAAATGTCCCTGTGTGACATGCGCACAACGGCAGGAGACCGGAGTGTTGCTCAGACCGAAACCGGAAGTTCTTGCTCTCTTTTTAATGGAGGGTAGAAAATGGATATTTATTCAAAGAATCCTTCTTTCCCACTTGTGAAAACAAGCCGAATGATTCAATTTGTCCTGATTTAATCAACTCAATGGTGAGTGACTTAGTTAGTGTTTTTTCTTAACAACTATGTGTCTGTCACGGATTTTCCCATTCAAAAACCCCATAGGCGGAGCTAGCCGCGGCTAGCAGTGCTAAGTCCTGATGAGTGAATTTATACCTTAAATAGCGACGTGTTTGTTGAGGTGTCTGCTGAATGTTAGAGAAATACAGATACTGCTGATTGAATACGTTGGTTTATGTAGTTTAGCCCGTTTTTCATGCGTTTTCTCTACTTTTCATTAAATTATTATGGCGTTTTAAGGAAGTTTGGTCTGACTGGGTTTGATGGGACTTATCAGTGGATTTGACTTTATTTTGTTGTTAATTCACTTCATTAGTTGAGCTGATTGTCATGACTTGCTTGGTTAGTGGTTGTTGTCTGAATTGTAACATGAATTATTTGACTGTATTAGTTAGAGATGAATTTATTTGTTTGTGGTGTCAGTAGAAAGCTAATTGTGAATATTAAGTAATGTTTTTGACTTTGCCAGGTTGTTTTTTCCTTGAAACTTTTACAACTTCTGTTGTGACCACATTGTGGTTGTTTTTTAAAATTTTATTTGTATCTGATTATATTTTTATAAGGTCTAAGGTCTCCTTATGAAGACTTTATGATTTCTTTACTGTTTGATGTGTAGAATTAGACCTAACAGCTCCACATTTCTAGAGAACTGGTGGTAGGGATTTTTACCAGCAAAATATTCAGTCAGATGAAAATATTTTGCATCATTCCCTGCCCTAGTGGTGATATATGATTTTTTTGCGCATCTGAAAACTGACTAGCAAAAATGCGCCCCACCCAAAAAAAATTTCACCAGCCGCCACTGCTGGTGGCTGGTATTGGTTTACGCTTACTTATCTGTCTCAAATTACTTTACTTCTCATATTTATTATTATTATTACTATTATGATTTTGTGGCTGTCATCATTGTTGAACATTGCTATTATTATTAACATTGGTACTGTATTTAATCTACTTGAGGGTGATATGCGCGGACATAATTTAGCTAATATCACTGAACAATGGTTGCACTAAGGTTTGTCTCATGGAATATTCATGGAGCTGGCTCCAGAGAGAAGAGGTTAAAGATTTTTGACCAGCTTAAACAGCTGAAGGCAGATGTTAAAAAAGGCTACCAGGCTCCTCTACAGAAGTAGCAGACAGAGACGTGTTTCCAAATAAAATAACAATTTATTAAACTAATCTAAAACAGTGGACAAATACATACACAAAATATCTCTGCATATTCGGCAAAACACAATAAAGAACCCCGCGGGGGCGGGGACCCAGAGGATGAGCCAATAACGCACAGTCCAGAGTTTAGCTCCCCTCACCTCAGAGCTCTGTGAAAAACAAGACCTGGTGGTCCGCTGACCCGGTCCACGGACTGATCCAGCCACCATGATCCAGCTGGATCGCCTACTCTGAGTGGCAGCAGCACGTGCCGGTTCTAATGATCCGACGCGGGCATGCACACACACTCTGACACAGGAGCACAGCAGAGACAGTCAGCTGTGGTACAGGTGATGCGTGCGCGGCGCGCAGCTCCTCCTGAGTCGGACGCTCCAAGACACATGCATGCAGTGACAGCAACGCACGTCCGAAACACGCACACAACATGCCTAGTGCTGGCGCATCAACGACAGCTTATCAGGCTGAATCAATGTCTCACAAGTTCTCATTAATGACAGACAGGTACCGAAACAAGGCACCGTTTCTGATCACGTGAGTCGGTCCTCGGTCGGTACCATGGAATTTGGTACCTTAAAAATAAATAAATAAAAATTTCAAAAAGGGACAATTTGGAGCCCCCTCCAACAGAAGGCACTCTAGGCAATGGCCTAATCAGCCTATGCCCAGAACCGGCCCTGCTCGCGCTGTACCAACTGGAGCGGATTGTTGAACACTTTTTGGAAAAGTGAGCGCTGCATAGCTGCATGCTGTAAGAGGAGCGCTTGATTTGCCACTCGGAACAGCCGCGAGGGAGGAGCTAATAATCAACTCAGTCAGTTTTAATGATCGTGTAAAACCCAGATTGTAATCACGATTAAAATTCGATTAATTGAGCAGCCCTAGTCACTATATGTCAGGGGTCATCAACTAAAATCCTGCAAGGGCCACATTCATTCTTCCAGGCATTTTCGCGGGCTGGGGGTGGGTGGGGGTTGCACGCAGGGGGGGGGGGTGCATGCTGGGTAGGCAGTGCAGAGCTGGTGCTCGAAGTAATAAGGCACATAGAACCTTATTTTAAAGGCATTTGTCATGTTTGAAATATAAATGTAACTCATTCTTCTCAATGTCAACCTTGAAAGGCTGAAAAAGAAAAGTTATAACCATTATAACTTCTTGTGATTCCCTATCAGACTCTGTAGTCTAGTGGGTAGTGTCTGGGTTTGATTCCTAGCCCAAACCAAATTTTCATTATGTGTTTAAATGTTACTGGTGAAGGACAGGGCATGACAACATGCCCAATAACTCAGTCAGAAATAAACAAAAAGCACATGGGTAGTGGATAAATAGGGCCAAACGCATGTGGTTCGCATAAAGAAGCAGAAAGTTGGGAACCCCGTGGGTCACGGGCCGCCAGTTGGGGACCACTCCCATATGTATTTATTTATTCAAATCCATTCATCTTTTGCGATGGCTCAGCATTTAAATAAACTAAAAATCTGATTTGAAATTGTGTTAAAATTAGAAAAACTGAAATTTATCTCGCCTGGCAGCTCTCTGGGAGCTTAGCACCCCTAAATTTCTAATCCTAGCATCGTCCCTGCGTTTGACAATGTTGTCAGCAGCACAGGGAACCGTACTCTCAGTTTATTTTTACAACTCAGACTTTAATTATCAGTCAGGATCCTGTCATCTGCAGAAACATTCAGATGACTCTGCAATTGTTGGATCTATCAGAGGTGAATATGAGTCCAGAGAACTGGTGGACCATTTAGTAGAATGGTGTGGCAACAGTCAACTCATCCTCAATGTGAACAAAAGAAAAATGATTGTGGAATTTAGAAAAAGCAGGAACATGGAACCTTTTCCCAACGTTAGAGAAGAAGCAGAGGTGGTGGAGGAATCATAAAAGCTGATAAAGAAGGCGGGGTCTGCTCTGGAGCCTCTAGAGCTGATCTAACAAAGGACAATTCATAAAATGAAGAACAACCCTGAGCATCCTCTACACAAGACAGTTATTAATCCACAGTGTCTTCAGTCAGAGGTTCTTCCTCTGCAACACAGTCTGCTACACAAGATCCTTCCTGCCCACAGCTATAATGAATATTTTAAGAAATGTGAAATAATGGATTTTAATTAGTAGATGTGTTACTATGAGTTACTAAAACATTGACTTTCCCTTTGGGATTAATAAAGTATTACTGAAGTGAGTTGAATTAATTGGCCAGTTGCAGTGGCCTGATCAGATCACCTGTTTAATGATTCTTGGATACAAACAAATCATTTGACAAAACCATAAACATTTAAAACATTCCTCAGAAAAGAACCAATCTCTAAAACAATCTCAATAACAAAACAAACATGTTCACTGAGATTCTGGTGCACTAGTGGTTTATTGAGGAAGATGGAAATCAGGCTTTACTCCTGTGGTACCAAAGATTTTCCTTTTAGATGAAGGCCTTTAATATTATTAAAGATACTTTGAGCTGAAAAGGATTTAAAGAGATATCTGTACCAGTCATATAGCAATTATCGCATCATCTTTGAGCTGGTAATGTGGAGTCCAAACACCTGGGCCCACACAGTGTTTGATTGTAAATTTGCATGCTCTGTTAGTGCAGAGTTCAGCTTGCGCTGAGCATGCCCTATGCCAGTAAACCAGAAGGCTAGGCTTGATGTGTAGAGATGGGCCTGTATAAAAAGAGCTGTGTGTGGTGTATTTGTTTTTGATAGCTCAGTGTGTGACCAGTGCTGCCTGACAGGGACTGTTTAATTCAACTCCTACTATCATCACGGTCAACAGCACAGAACGCGGTCTTTCAGCACCATTACACACACTAATGGAACTGCATGTAATATATCCTCCCTACGCAAACCTCTCTCTCTCTCCTTCGCATGCCGTCTCAACACAGAATTATTATTATTCTATGCCCCCTTTGTCTCTTTCACCCGTCGTACCAAGTCCACTGCCCTCCCTCTACTCGTCAATCTTTTTCTGTCTCCTTCAATTGCTTTATCCAAAATAAATAAATAAAAACACCCACTTACTGTAGTTCTGTTGCAGAGCTGAGTGGGAGAGTCAAACAAACTCCGGTCTAACTTATCTCAATTCTTCCTGAGGCCTTTGCCCTTCGCCTACCACTTCCAAGTTCAACATTAGATATTAGAGGGCTGGAAAGTGTATGTGGTAGAACAATAAGCACAGGCTGTGAAAGTTTATCTACCGATGGATCTAAGTTCCTGTGTGGTTTGAGATACTAACAATAAGACTGGATCATCATCCCAGAGAACTTTAAAACATTTGAAACACCATGTAACATGTTGTTATGACTCATCCTGAATCAACATTTTAAAAATGTCAACTATAGTCTTGACTTTTACTTGTTAATTTTCAATGTATCCAAAGTAAAAATTCTCTTTTACCTGTTTCTTTTTGTTATTTAAATACATGCATAATATTTTATAATAATTTTCATAATTCCCTTTGATGTCATAGAACAGTTGACTATGTGCATGTGTTATCAGTTAGAAACTAGGAGCCTCCAAAAAGAAAACTTAAGAATCAGATTCAGAATCAAATATATTTTATTTTTCAGGGGGAAATGCTTATGTACAGCTTTAAAAGAAACATGAAAATAAATTTAAATGATATTCAAGTAAATACCGGTAAGTCACAAATGCAACATTAATGTAGAAAAATAGAAAAAATACAATTAATCAATATGATGATGATAAAGGAAAGGGGACAAGTTCCTCATGGCCTCAGGCAGGAGCTCAGCCTTTACATTGTTAGTGCTTTATTGAAAACTGCATTAATAAAGTACTCTGCTCATCTGTGATACTTTCTGATTTCTTAACAAGTAACAAGTTTCTGAACAAGTATGAAATCTTTGGGTGGGTACAGAAACACATTAAAGTTTTTAAAAAGTAATTTTTCACATGACTACATACTTTTGGATATGAGAACTGAAACATTGTCATTAAAAAAAAACATGATATTCAACAAAGAGTGGGAATGAAGTATCAACTCAAGTCCCAGCCCCTCTCAACCCACGCTTGTCTTATTAATACCGTATACTATAATGTATTAGATTTATACATTATATTTCATCACAACATTCCACATACCATATGTTCACAGTAAGATATTTTGGTAAAGACTAGAAAAAGAACAGATGCCCATTTTGTGACCACTTTATTTCAGATCAGGGAGGCCATTCCTCCCAGTCCTGATGTCTCTACTGAAATAAGCTGTTTTCAGCTTATTTCAATCTTTGCGTAGATTTGGCATGGACAGCGGTGATGTGTTCCCATCAATATCCAGCAAATTGTTCCCACCAATAATTCGATCCAAGGTTGCAGCCCAGCTGACCAGGTGCTGTGCTGCTGTGGGTGGAGTCAGCGGAAAGACCTGTGTCTGGGGTAAGGAGGCATATGTGTCTGGATCAACCTGCAGGGTTGCATGAACCAGTCGACTTGTCTGCTCTGTAGTGACTTTTTATGCCTTACCTTGACTAGTTGCTGATCACATATAACTGTCAAATGGATTCCTCAGACATAAATGAGACGGGTCGTCTGTGGGTATTCATCAGCGCAACAAGACGAGACAAAAACACTGTGTGAAGTTGTGAGACGTTATTTAGGTGAATTAATTTTACTGTCGATCACATAAACTTTAATTTTGAAGGGGTGGACCCTTTGTTTAGTTCTGGGGCAATCAGTCTATGATCTCCCTGGTGGTGCGCTAATAAAAAATGTATTTATTCAAAGAATACTTCTTGACAGCTTGTGACAACCCTGCAGATCGATTGTCCTTATTTAATCAACTTAACGGTGAGTCGTTTGCTTTGTTTGTTTCTTTTGTTTTGCTAAAAATGCGGCGCTACATTTAGTCAATTCAAACCACTGATGAGCTAATGGCTAAGCTAACAAGCTTTGAGTGACTTTATTCATTAAATAATGAATGTCTTTGTTACAATTATGGCTGAATGTTAGACCACAAACTGACTAAAACTAGACTAAAACTGTTTTGAGTTTCGTCGACTAAAACTAATGCATATAGACATGACTAAAATGGGACTAAAACTAATCAGGATTTTAGTCTGACTAATGACTTGAGAGTAAAACCAAAGTGCTGCCTAAAACAACACTGCCCTCTATATATTTTAGAATGTTTTCTGAGCTGTTTGACCATATGGAAAAGATATATAAAAAACGTATAAAAAATGAGCATCAGCTTTAGTTTGGTTCATGTATTTGAAACATATAAGGCATATATGATTTACTCCTGAAAGTGGTACCTTTCATATTCTTTTCATACATGATAATAAAGAAGATCTTATAACAACTATGTAAAAACTATGTATGAGGTTTATAAGAAAAGTACATGTCAAAGTATATGTTCCATATATTTTCTGCAGTTTTTTTGTACATTTCTGTTTATATATGTAAAGTTTACATATATAAACAAAAGTTGTTATATATATGTTTTTTATATGTAAAAAGAATATAGTTTGCAGTAAAATTATCTATTTTTTATGTTTTTTATTGGAATATGTCCCATTACATGTTTTCTCTGTATGTAGAAGGCAATACATTATCATGTAAACTATGAGTTTTTTTATATTTTTCATGTAAGAATTCTTAAATTTCAGCTGATAAAAAACATACATTTTTGCTTGAAAGAAGTAAAACTACGGTTTTGCATTAAAACAACAAACTTATTTAGCAATTACTGGCAAAAATCCCCATAAACAGAGAGGGCTTCAAACAAGATCAGTTTACAGTGGTTGTTTTCTCCACCTGACCAATGTGCCCCTCAGTGCACCAGCAAAATCTGTGTTTTGCACAGCCAGTCAAAGTACATTAACACTTCTCAACCTGACATTCTTTCTGAATACAAAGTGTTCACTGCAATAAGTGTCTCCCAAAAACAAGAAGAAAAACAAAACTGGGTTTTTATCACTTAAAAGAAGACAAACAATCTGCCAACAGAACAAGAAATTCTGGCTTGTTAAGACTAAAAACAAATTAATAATAATGCATCAGTTTTATATAGCGCTTTTTAGGTCAATCAAAGATGCTTTACAGAGTTGCATCATTCATTCACACAGTCATTCTCACCAGTGGTGGTAAACTACGACAGACGTCTGTAGTCACAGCTGCCCTGGGGCAGACTGACAGAAGCGAGACTACCATTCTGCGCCATCGGCCCTTCTGACCACCACCAACATTCACACACAGTCACACTCACATTCACACAGGCAAGTTGGGTGAAGTGTCTTGCCCAAGGACAAAATGACAATCTAACCCAGCCAGAACTGGGGATTGAACCGGTGACCCTCTGGTTACCAGACCGGCCACTCTCCCAACTGAGCTAATGAAAGCCAACTGAAATGACCAAGTCAACACCCCTTTTCAAGACTAATCTTCAGAAAGAGACTCAATTTAATTTTTAAAGAAACAATTTTGTTTAAATTTTGAGAAAGTAATTTAAATAATATCTTAACTACAGACCTTTAATATTTTCATATCAATGCAATCACAAAGATCTGTAATGCATATTCTAGTGTGTGTGGGGTTCTGTCAGGAAAGACACTACTGAACAAAAACTGAGCAAAAAATACCATACAAAACACTGGCGCCCCCTGCTGTTGCAGTTGTGTAATGACCTCAAACTATCAGCATGTGTCACTGGTTAGACCCTGATTACAAGAAGACCCCACATTTTCTTCTAACAAAACAGGCTCATCATATATTCAGGTTAATACAGTATCTAATCTCAATGAACCCACAAAAATCTTAGAATGAGTCAAATTTCACTTAAAGGCATACTCAGTAGCCAGGTAAACAATGTAGCTTTTAACATTTTTTTAAAGCCTCTTAACAACATTCTAATATAATATAGCCATAAATATATTGTGGAGATTTAAAAAAAAACCCGAAAGAAATCAATAAAGTTGTTGTCCCGCAGTTCTCTAGAAACTTCAGCCAATCCCGTTTGGACCGAACGATAAGATTGGACAATCCAGCTGTCTGTCTGCCGCATTTCCTCACTGCTTGGATTGGCATTAATCCGCCCGGACACATTTTGGGGCAGAACATCCCGGAAGTGAAAGTGAAAGTAGAAGTAGGACAGAGAGCCGGCGGGTGATTCCATTTTAAGATAAAAATACCAGAGTCCCCCCAAAAAACACCTTTTCAGCTAGCAGAAAACTAAAAACGTTTGGAGGTGAAAAGAGGAAAAGCTGGGGCAACATTTCTGCGGCTGGAGTTATACTCTGCTTTGTCACCTTTGCAAACCGTGGTCCCAATGTCCGCGGGAGGCTGGTGTATGGATTTTATTCGACGGGAGGGGTGAGTTCACCGAGATGTGTTTCTGTAAAATAGCTAGCGAGACCTCGTTTGTTTACCTGGCTACTGAGATTATGGCTTAGATTATGTATGGCGTAGATTGAGTAATTTGCGCTGAAAGCCCATGAAACAAGATCCATGAAGGGTTCTCAGATAGTTTACAAGACAAAAAAAAAAAGCAGACACAGAAGGAGCAGAGAGAAAGAGCTGCTGCCCTGACAAGAGCCGGAAGTAGAAGTGTGGGGCACCACAGTAAAACAGTGGACATTAATAAATGGACATTAGAGCCCCCCCCCCCCCATACATACACTGTGTTTGTAATATTGTTAATAATAATTTTGTTAAGTTGTTCAGTCTGTTGTATATTGTATGCACGGTCACAACAATTCAAAATATTAGCAAATTGTGTTCAGGATAAGCGAGGTCCACACAGGCACTATGGGCACCGCAGGGGGTCCTAGATGTACAGTGAGGACATGTGCTGTTCAGTAGAATGCGACTGCCTGCAGTAACGCACACGTTGTGCTTGTGTCTGTATTTCCAGGTGAGCAAAACAGTGGAAAAATGTCAAAAAGTATTTTCACGAGTGGTTCATAAAAGGTCAAAGTATCAGTAATGTGAATATGAACTGTAGAGTTAGTGACAGAAGATAGTTTTCACCTGAGATGATGTGTCAGCTTGCAATTAATGCCTGTACCTACATGTTATTTGCTACAAAACGAGTTGTGTGAACGTACCGATTAATGTTAGTTTAATGTGTGTGTGAGTTTAGTTAAATAGATGTACAGCGAGGACATGTGCTGTTCAGTAGAACGCGACCACCTGCAGTAACGCACACGTTGTGCTTGTGTCTGTATTTCCAGTTCGAGTCCAAGAATAAAAGAATCTTTTGCATACATGCACACTCTGGAGTTCGTTTCTTGGAGTGTGCAACAGAAGTTATCAGTTTTATCCCACTTTGGTGGTGCAGTTGTTATCACTGTTGCCTCGCAGCAAGAAGGTTGCAGGTTCAAATCCCAGCTGTGGCCTTTCTGTGTGGAATTGCATGTTCTCCCCATGCATGCGTGGGTTTTCTCTGGGTACTCCAGTTACCCCCACAGATCACAACATGCCCTATAAGGCACTAATTGTAAGTTGCTTTGCACTGTTAAAAAAAGTAAGTCAGTTCAACTTAGAAACGAAAGTTCACCGGCTGCCTTAAAATTTTGATTCAATTCAACTTAAACAAACACTTTCTTTCAACTCTAAATGTCAAGTTGTACAAATATCATAAATTATAACCATACATTGTTTTAACTTAAAATTGTTAGTTGAAACAACAAATCCTGTTAGCTTAGCCATTAAAAAAATCAGTTTATCTTGTTCAACATCCACCCATCCATTTTCTGTAACCTCTTCATCCTCCACAGAGGGTTGTGGGGGAGCTGGTGCCAATCTCCAGGGGTAAGGGGGGTGAGAGGTGGGGGACACCCTGGATGGGTCGCCAGTTCATTGCAGGGCCACACAGAGATGAACAATCAGCCACACACCCACTCACACCTAAGGACAAATTACTAAATCAATTAGCCAGACAGTCATGTTTTTGGTCTATGGGAGGAAACTGGAGTATCTGGAGAGAACACATGCAAACTCCACGCAGAGAGGCTGCAGTGCCGGGACGTGAACCCACAACCTCCTTGATGCGAGGCAACAGTGCTAACCAACTGCACCACCATGCAGTCCCTTGTTGAATATACATACAATATATATCTATATATATCTATATATATCTATATATATATATATATATATATATATATATATATATATATATATATATATATATATATATATATATATATATATTTTACTTATATGGTATCACCAATAATCCTACTCCTCTAAACCTGCCAAATTTCACAGATTTAAAAAAAAAATCTATAACTTGCAAATTTAAGTTGACTGAATGAGAAAAATGTAACAATTTGTCAGAATAACTCATAAATTTAAGTTTTTCTGATCAAAACACAAAAAAGCAAGTTTAACAAGCAAAACTTAACTAGGCAAGTTGAGTGAAATTATAAAGATAGATTGAAACAACTTTTTGAGGCTATGATTTTTTACAGTGTGGGTAAAATTGTCAGCAAAATGAATGAACATAAACATATATAAACCAAGTAATAAAGCTCTATTCTTCCCATTGGAACTTCCTTTTTGGGACAACCTTTGCAGACATATGTGGGTTCCTAAGCCATAACTGGCATTAGCACAACTTGGAGGCTCTAACACTAATGACAGCACAGGGTATAATGACTAAAAAACAGCAGAAAAAAAGAAACATAAAACCAAGACTACACAAAAACTCTAAATGCTTTGACTTAGCTTTGAAGATGCACAAAAAAAACCAACCCTGAATATAAAAAGAAAACATTCAGAGTGGATTTGATTTATAAGTTTTTGGTAATCTTACTCTGCACCTTTTACCGCAAACTAAATTCTAAAAGCACTTTAAAGCACACTGGCCCGTTCCCACACACTGGAGGCGGCAGAGCTGCCATGCAAAATACCAGCCTGTCAGAGGGGGCAATTAGAATTGAGTATATTGCTAAAGGGCAATTTTTGGAGAGCTTGTCAGAAAGCTAGAGGAAAGTTTGTGGAGTGTATTTCTGTCCTAAGGCCTCTCCATTTTAAAAGATATATAAGGGGATATCTTGAAATTTCTAATGGTTTGAGCTGACCTGGTGCTGGAAGACTTTGGGTAGAACAGTGTATTAAGACAGAAGTTTTTTGGGGCCACTGTCAATTTAGTTGTGCAGCAAAATGATCTTTTTTGGCCTTTATATCTCAGACATCATAAAGCAGAGGATCACTTGAGGTTTTGAAACAGATAAATCACAAACATTCCAGTCTAATCATTTAATTAATTAATTAATAAATAATGCAACAAAACACTATTATAAAATAAAATATTTTCCAAAGACTCAAAAATCCTGCATGAAAACCTGGTTTTAAACTGCACAAGAGAAATGGCACCTTTCAGACAACGATGTTGGAAGCAGTCAACAAAACCTGGATTTAGCTGCTCCCAGACCAGTCTGTAAGCTCAAAGTTAATTACCTGTTGTTTCTGCTGGATGAATGTCAGCAGGTCAGCTGCACAAACCCTGGTGCTAACTGTAATCCTTTGCACACATGCCAGTCTTGGTTTAAGTCAGCAGCTGTTACATAGAAATGGATAATTACAGTAATTTACTGTTAAACTACTGTTTAAAAACGTGCTTTGAGGAAGTAGGTGTGTGCTGTTAGACTTTTGTGAAAACGCGGTCTGAAAATATTGTGTGTCTCTGTTTATTGTTCCTGAGAAATTTGCATACAGGTAACAATTATGAAAAACTGCTGTTCTACGTCAAGTTCCATCTGAAGCTCAAGTTACATGAAATGCCATCATCCCTAACTTTTTTCTTTTTTTTCCACCAGAACACCTTGTTATAACCTGAATCTGAGCAAAACATCTTAGAGAATATGTGCCTCTGGGGCACATCATGTAATTTAACAAAGTTTTTCTTGCAGGAGTTGCTGTTGTTGTCATGTTAAAACAAGAATGCTGTGCAAATCAAAAATTTTATTATTCAGAGCTGTCATCAACATACAGCAGTAAATAGAACAAAATTCAGATAATTTAATGGCTTGTGTGCACTTGGGGTATATGTGCACATGCACTTCATATGTGTGGGAGTCTGAGTTTGTCTGCACCCTGGGGACAAGGTGCTATAATGGAGTATTGATGTCGCAGAGGGGTTGGCGAGGAGAGGGAGATAATTAGATTTGGTTCTCACTCTTGCTGCTCTGCTCAGATACAGAGCATTTCTAATGAGAGAGGAGTATCATAGAGGAGTTTTCTCCATTAATTACCTCTGTATTTCCAAAAATCATTCTCAGCACTGCAGCAAACAGCCAATCCCTGACCTCGAAGCAACCCGACATTAAGCAGTCACAGGTGTCACTAGATGATCAAGTGTGTCAAGGAGGGAGGATTGTAAGTGGTAGATTAGTATGTGGCAAACTGTCATTGCTGTCCACTTTTTCACCAAGGTTATAATAGTTTTGCATTTTTCATTAGTTTTTATTTTAGTTTAGTTTTTGTTTCAAATTTTTTATTCTAGTTAGTTTTAATTAGTTTTTACCATTGGTTTAATAGTTTTAGTTAGTTTTTATTTTTTGAAAATGCTTAGTTTCAGTTTAGTTTTTATTAGTTTCAGTATTAGTTTAAGTCTTTTGTAATATGACTTGTGTCGTTATTACTTATGACTTGTCATCGGGGGCAGTTCCTGTGGAGTGGCAGACCGGGGTGGTGGTTCCCATTATTAAGAAGGGGGACCAGAGGGTGTGTTCCAACTATAGGGGGATCACACTCCTCAGCCTCCCTGGGAAGGTCTACTCCAGGGTACTGGAGAGGAGGGTCCGGTCGATAGTTGAACCTCGGATAGAAGAAGAGCAATGTGGTTTTCGTCCTGGTCGTGGAACTGTGGACCAGCTTTTTACCCTCGCTAGGGTGATGGAGGGGTCATGGGAGTTTGCATAAACCAATCCACATGTGTTTTGTGGATTTGGAGAAGGCTTATGACCGTGTCCCCAGGGACACCCTGTGGGGGACACATAAAAACCGGCGTATCTGGTTTTTTTACGGATGTTTTTTTCTTTCTCCATGTAAGCTAGGTGAGCGGTGTTGTGAGAGCTTCTCTGAGGAGTTTTTCCTCTCAAGAAATGTTCCACATATTTGATCTCGTTCTACTACAAGACACTGCTTTATCTAAAACGTAGCAATATTCAAAGTAATCCCAAATTGGTCTCCGACATGAAGCTTGATGTTGACAGGTGAGCTGAGCCATCTGCTGTGGCACGCCGCTGCCGCGGCGCAAAAAAAGACAAAAACAAAAAAAAAAAAACTACCGGAAAGACATAAAAAACTAAAACTAAGAATTTTCTCTATAAATTCAGTTAGTTTTAGTTAGTTTTGTTAACGCTCATTACAGCTTTAGTTCGTTTCAGTTTTTTGTTTAATATTCATTTTTATTTCAGTTAACGAAAATGTTTTTTAATTTTAGTTTTCGTTATTCGTTAGTTTTAGTTAACTATGATAACCCTGTTTTTCACAACTTATGCAGTGATTTAGAAGAACAGCCGAGCAGATGTGGAAGCTTTTCCTAGAAACATCTTCTTCTAAGATCAGGTACAGAGCCTTCAGAGCCGTTTTCTCTCACTGACTGCAAATAAAAACTTCCAAATGGGTAAGAAGATGGGCTGGTAAGTTAGAGCTGAGAAGACACAATAACAGACACATTTTTACTGATAAAAAAATAATTCAACGAGTTTTTAACTGGTGCTAAAAAGCAGACTAGATGAATTCCTAAAATTTGACAATTGGAAAATAAAATTAACATCTTCTCTTCATGTCAAGCCACTCCAGAACCAGAGACAACATCAGCAGAATCTTACCTGGGCTAAAGAGGATGAGATCTGAAGTGCTGCTCAGCAGAGCCACACAGGCGGATCACCTCCATGCCACCAAGCACTGATGCAGAAATTCATTCAAAAGGAGGTCCAACCAAGTATTGAGTGAACAGAAATGAACAAACATTTTTAGAAACCTGGAATTTCAGCTTAAATATCCATTTTATTGATGCTGTATAAAAAAAATGTATTGTCTGAGACACTGATTTTGGGGGTTTTGTTATCTGTAAGCCATAAGCCATCGTCACAATTACAAGAAAAAGCTGGAAATAATATGAGATTAATTTTCTGAACTTTTTCATGATATTCAAGCCTTTTGAGATGTTCCTATATAATGTGCATCCAGCCTGTGTGACCCCAGACATCATCCCATCTTCACTACATCAATGAATCAGTTGAGTTCCGGTTTCTTCTGGTTAAACTTCAGTTTCAGAGCATTATACCCTGAATGTCTCTGTGTTTACTGTGATTGTATCAATAAAGACATGCCAATAGTTTGAAACACCTCTGCCTGAACTTTTTTCTGACCCACTTCTGCATTCATCTACACCTGTACTCAGGGCCGTTGCTAGCCATTTGGGTGCCCTAAGCGCAAATGATTTGTGGTGCCCCCTCCCCCACCACACACACACACACACACACACACACACACACACACACACACACACACACACACACACACACACACACAGCAGAAATATGCTGGTGAAGGTTCTCAGTCATCCAGGTCATGATAATCCAAAAAAGTGTTTTAAATAAAGGCAACTGGACTTATTTGAATTGCAAATGTTCAGGAATGTTCTACAGAAAATGTTATAAAGACACTGAACGCTCTAAAACAGAGCTCACCAACCTTTTACAAGCTAAGATCACTGTTTAATTGAGGCAGTGGTGGTTCTAGACCAACATTAGAGGGGCCAGCTGCTTTTTTAGAGGGGCACAATCTAAAACACTCAGGACTTAGCAAGGGGCCACAGGGGGGCCAAGCTTGTTGTCAGGGGGGCACTGGCCCCCTAGAACCGCCCCTGATTTGAGGGCTGAGATCTACCATTTAAAATTGTCATTTATAAAACTGTAAATTAAATTGTGAAAAATGTTTCCTTTTTTATTAACTAAATTAATTTGAACAACATTCAGATTATTATTTGCTTGTTGTCAGAGGATGATGTTAACTGAAATATGACATCACTCTTTTAAAATCTACAAAAAGACAACATTTATCAGAGACAGCTGTAAATAAAGCTTGATCAATTTCACACTGAATCATCAAAGGACACAAGATGTCACTAAAACAGGAATCAGTGAGTATTTGACACCCAGACTGCTGCTGGTCCTCAAACCAGTCAGAACTTCAGAGAAACATCAAGTCTTCATCCTGATGTTTCTGGTTCTGACAACCTGAACTCAGTCAGTGTTTTGTTAAGGGACAATATGAACTGAACTTTGACCTCTTCAATCAGACAAAAACACATGAATCTAAATCTGCTGGACTCCAGTTAACTAACCAGGTGAACCAGTTAACTAACCAGGTGAACCAGTCTGAACCAGTTAACTAACCAGGTGAACTAGTTCACATTGTTTCCACTAACAAGTTCAGAACAAGGAAATAACTGTAACCAGACTGAACTCAGTGTTTCATCTGAAACTGTATAAAAGCAGTAAATCCAGGTGATGCTGACTGGACTCCATCAGTTTCACCATGGTTTAATTTAGACCAGGTCTGAGGGGAAAACCCAGATTGTTGCTCAGTGCAGGATGGTGGTACTGATCAGAGCTGACGTTCTGCGCTCAATATCAGCTTCAGCTCAGCATCTGGCATGCTGTTGAGTGTTGAGCCAAAAACGAGCCAAATACACAGAGCAGGACGCGCAGAGCGCAAACGCTCCAGCTTGGCCGCTGATCTCCGTGCGTATCATGAAGCTCTGGCCTTAAAGTTGCCCGTTCAATTTCAAGCGTCACGGCGCGGCTTTTACGGCTTTAATACAGCGATTTTCCAAGAAGTGTCAGCTGCATAGCGCGTTCCATGCAACCCAAAAGACCGCTGTGATTCTGTGATGTAATGCACCCATCTTCTCTCTGTGCCCCTCGGGCGCAGTGCGCCGGACGGCAAGTTCTCTGGTGCGCTGCCTCCTTCAGCTTGGTGCAGCTGCCACTGAGCAACAAACGCACTCTGGATGCGGAGCGCCGTTTCCACTGCTGCTATCTGAAAGCACCAACACTCATTAATATTCATGAATCCTTTGAAACACAGAGATCGACAGGTTGGCGGGCCCTACACTTATTTATTTGAAACATTTCATTATTATGATTACTATCAATAAAATTTTTCACGAGCCAGAAATTTTTTGGTGCCCCCCTGGGCAAGTGGTGCCCTATGCACAGTGCGTGATGCGCGTAGGCGGAGCTACGGCGCTGCCTGTACTGATCTCCTTAGACCAGGGCCGGTTCTAGGCATAGGCTGATTAGGCAATTGCCTAGGGCGCCCTCTGCTGGAGGGGGCGCCAAATTGTCTCTTTAAAAATTTTTTTTATTTATTTATTTTGACAAACTGCTGAACACACCATTCATCTCATGTAAAGAGCAAAGTAAGTACCGTAATAAATAAATAAACTAAATAAATAAATAAAAAAGCACAACTTTTGCTGCATGAACAGTCAACGCGGCGCCCCATGGCTACCTGCTGCTGCCGCTGTGATCAAGTAGGTCGGGGAGAGGCGCGCTGCGCGCATCCCTCCGTCCGGTTGTTTATTGATAATCAGTGTTGGGAGTAACGACTTCCAAAGGTTATTAATTACTGTAATGCATTGCTTTTTTCGGTAAAGCAATAATGTAAGGCATTACAGAAAAAAAGCTGTAATATTTTAACGTCAGTGCGCGTTACAGTGCACGTTTAACCTGGATTGAGGCGGTGGGTTCTTCAGAGGAGAAACGTCACTCAGTGAAAAATGTGGTCAGACAGAGCAGAGATGAGTGAATCTGCAGCCAGTGAAACAAGTCCGGTTCTGTCCGGTCCGACACTCATGCGTGGTTCGGTTCGGAACTCGGTCCAGATGGAAAACGCGGCCCGAGTCGTGCGCGCTCACGGCATCCAAGGCCTGTTAAGACACATGAGCGCATGCAGCACTCCGTAAACTGAAGCGAGCAAACTGAGAGGTAGTTTCAAAATAAAGAGTCACTCTGTTATTCACGTCAGAAGTTGGAGAGTTCACTCTCTCGCCCACTGAGCAGAGGAAACGCGCGTCATACAGCCTCTGCTGCAGGAGGGAGGAGCGGACAGGTGGACAGGTGGAGGTAGGAGTCAGTCAAACTAATGAATAAGGAGCTTGTGCAGAGGGATATGTTTATAGATTTAAATATACTGTATATAGATATGATGGAATAATATATGGATAGGTAGGGATATATGGAGAGATATGGATGATAGATGGATGGATAATGATGGATGAATGATAAATGATGGATGGATAGATAGATGGATGGATGGGTTAATATCCAGATAGTTGTATATCTCCATGTATCCATCACATCACCTTCCACTGGATGTGTAATGAGCTACATTTATGGTCAAATCCATATTTACAGTATTTTTGGTGAGAGTAACTAAAAGTAATGCAAAAGTAGTGTAATGCCTTACATTTAAAAAACAGTAATATTGTAATGTAAGGGATTACTTTAAAATGACAGTAACAAGTAATAAATAATGCATTACAGTTTTGAAGTAACTTGCCCAACACTGTAGATAATGCATGATGAGTCTGTGACGTTGTCAGTGATAGCACCTTGTTCAAAGTCGCTGGCAGAATGAAAAGACAAAGCAAGCCCTCTGGGGCAGCCTTCAGGAAACGAATAAAGAAAAAGGAGGAAAAATGGGCCCAAAGTAGAGGTATTTAATTAATATACATGAAATTGTGAACATTTTTCCTGGACCCATCATTTAGCAAGTTAGCTAAGACTAAAGGGCTATCATGCTGTTGTGCCCCCACTTATTATATGAATGATGTCATCAGTTCAAGTTTGTCCAACTTTAGTGCATTGCTTACTACTTAGAATTTGCAAAAGTTACGTTGTTTCTGTTCTGGGCTGTAGGGGGCGCCAAAATCATTTTTCGCCTAGGGCACCATTCAGCTCAGGGCCGGCCCTGCCTTAGACTAGTGTTCTATGCAGTTTAGGATCCAGTTTAAACTCCTGGTTTTTGAAAGCCCTACACTGAAAAAACTGATTTCTAAGAAAGTTAAAAAGCCTTGTTTTTAGACATTTGAACTTATTTTTGTCTGAAAAGAAAATATATTCCTAACGCCCTATACTTAAAATAAGCCAAATCTTCTTTGAGCAAAAAAATCTGCCAATGGGGTAGGCAAAAGTATCTTATTCCATAAATATAGCAAGTTTTTCTGTATTTAGGATAATTTTCTAGCTTTAAGGAATCTAGCAAGCAAATTTTTTTTGTTGTTGTTGCTCAAATCTAGAACATTGACCATATTTAATAATATTTGGCTTATTTCAAGTAGGGCTGTCAGAATATAATTTCTTTTAAGACAAAAAAAAATTAAAATGTACAAAAACAAGGCTTTTAAAAACTTTCTTAGAAATCAGTTTTTTGCAGTGTAACTGTCTGATTGAGCATCTCCTTTTCTTAAATCCACAGATGTCTCACCTTTGGAGATTCCCAGCTCCAGGCTCGAGAGATGACAGCATCTTCTGCAGTGGCACCCAATCTATGGAACAACCCACTGCTGAGGGCAACTCAAACTGTTGATCAGCAAGCAAGACATCTTGCTTTAGTTGTGCAGATTTGTATTTTTTATACAGTTTTTGCTTTATCCAGTGCTTTTAATATTATTAAACCACCGCTTTTAGTGGAAAGGCAGAGAAAGATGGATGTCATTACTGACTACCTGCAGGCAGGCCACAGTTGTCTGACTAAACAATGCTATGTCTGACGTGACAATCAGGAGCGCCACAGGGATCCATGCTCTCTCCCTTTTGGTTCATTTTAACTCTGGGTCATGCCACCTACAAAACATGTTTGATGACATAGCAGTTGCTGGGTGTAAAAGTGAGATACAGGGGAGTACTGAACCTTTGTGGATAACTTTGTTGAGTGGTCTCGACTGAATCACCTGCAGGTGAACGCCTGTTGGACCAAAGAGATGGTTTTTGACTTCAGGAAAAGGAAAACAGCTTCACAATCACTGAGAATACTGGGAGAAGTGGAGGAGGTGGTTATAAGTAGGCTACCTGGGTGTTTCCATCAACAACATAATTTATAACTTAGGCAGACTTCACAAGCACATCCAGGTATTCTAAGAAAGTACCGTATTTGCCTGAATATAGGACGACCCTGATTATAAGACGACCCCCATTTTTCAAGACTGATCTTCAGAAAAAAGAATATTTACTTTATAAAGAAACTATTTTTAATTAAATTTTGAGAAAATAATTTATATGATACCTTAATTATAGACTGCTTTAATATTTGCTTATTAATTAGACAGGAATTACAGTTCTATGTGACAACATATTTCAGTCAATTGGAAAAAAAAGAGAGAAAAAAAAGAAGCTCTCTTCCTCACTCTGGCTGTGTGGGCCCTCCCTCCTCCCTCTCCGTTTCTCTCTCTCACTGAGACTGTGTGTGTGTGTGTGTGTGTGTGTGTGTGTGTGTGCGTGCGTGCAGCTTCAGAACCGGGTGCTGTGTGTGGACGTCAGGCAGAGCTGGATTCTCAGGTGTTTTTCAGGCTTGAGGAAGAATGCGTGTGTGAATAGAGTGACGTGCTCACCTGTACAGAGCTCACGCTGAAAACACTGCAGCCGCAGCGGGTCTAGTCACCGAGGTCCGACAGAAGGTGTCGGCTCCATACATACTAAACAGAACTGGACTGAACCAAAAACCCAAACTAGTCTGAAAACGCCAGAAGTTGATCTGGCTGGAGCTGAACTTTGACATCAGGTGTTTTAATCCTCAGTGGACCTGTAACTTTGAGGTGGAGCGGACGTCTGGGACTGCTCGCGGTCCAAGAGCTGCTTCCTGCTGGCGCCGCTTCTGCTGTTTGAACATAAAGCATGCGTCCCCTGCTGGGGCGCGATAGTAAGACGACCCCCACTTTTCAAAATTATTTTTAATGAAAAAAACCTCGTCTTATATGCGAGCAAATACGGTACATCCTTTTTAATAAGTAAAACTCATCTGGTTTTTACTTATTATTAGGTGATCTCAGACAAACACAAATGTGATGTATTAAAATGTCGACATCTACTGAACAAGAACTAAGTCAAAATTTAGAAATAGATTGTTTCATTAGTCCATCATTGGCCTTACAGCGAGACAAATGAGACAA
>SSNR01000135.1:1583095-1608388 GCA_006937965.1 Callopanchax toddi
CACACACACACACACACACACACACACACACACACACACACACACACAGAGTTAATCTACTGCAAACCACCAAGCTGGCCTTTTTCTCCATTACCCTCCTTGGAGACCTCATTCACACATCTTCAAGATGATTTTGATCTCAACCAGGATGCACTGAACCACTGAACCAGCAAAACCCCTCTTCACATTTTAGTCCCACGGTGCACACACACAGGTACAAACACACACACACACACACACACACACACACACACACACACACACACACACACACACACACACACACACACACACACACACACACACACACACACACACACACACACACACACACACACACACACACACACACACACAGGTACAAACACACACAGGTACATATACACATTGACGCTCATACAAGGCCCTCTTATACTCTCCTTGAGATAGCTTGTAGAGATCAGCTGCGTCCCCCCCCCCCAACAGGTCACCTCTCAAGATTGGTTCAACCATGGGTCACAGGGGGACATATTGGCAGTGAGTTTAACAGATGGAGTATATATTGGAAATAAGTTTCTGCAAATATGGCATCAGGTGTATTAAGTCAGACTGGGTGATAGTACGACCTGGAGAGAGTGGCCTTTTACATAAGCAGCATTGCCGCTCAGAAGATTCAGATTTATTCTGATTGAAAATAAAATCTGCTAACCTTAAGATGTCTTTAAACTGATCAACCAATTTGATCCATTATACCCCATTTCTACCATTAGCGAGAGGCAAAGCAAACAGCAGTTGAGGCGTTTAGAGTGTCATTTCTGCTGCTATCATGGTGGACTGACGGCAGTGGGAGAGTAATAAAACACCTTTACAGGTTATTGCCTCATAAATCCTAATACATTTCATAAATGAACTACCATACCCGCCACACTCTTACTTAGCTCCCTGTGTTCATTTGCCTGCATGACTACAGAGAGATTCATTTACCAGTGCCCTTGGGCCAATACTGCACCACCAATGAGACCCCACTGAGTCACTGTCAGAGGATTACAGGCTCACACTCCTCAATTTTCATTACCTCCTATCAAATGTTGCTTTAGCTGGTTTACAGAGGCTCAGAGCCTGTGTATGTATATGCATATTTGTTTGTATATGTGAATGCGCCTTGTACTTTTTTACGTGGGAGGAAGATGTCATGCCTTAGGGACTTGTTGCCACTCTATTTGATCACTGCAAGCATGAGTTCTGCCTCTTATTTTTACCATGAACTCAAGTGATCATTGATTTTGCACAAGCCAGACATGATTTCTCACCACCTCAAGGGAATATAATGGTAAATTAAAAGAAGTTGGGATTTATAGTTTACAAGAAAGTTTGCAGATATCACATAACATATTAGGCTGCAAGATTTGACTCATGATTCGATTACTTGCCTGATTTAGCAGAGCAGAAGGCCCAAAGGGAGAATGATGAGCAACTAGGGCCAAGAATTAAATTCCCACAACCTCTAAAATAATTTTTCTTCACATGTGAGGAAGTCATGTTTCAAGGAATCATTGTCAAAATAGCTTCAGGGGTTTGATGACAGGGATACATTGGTCTTACTTTGTGAGTTATCATGAGAAATGGCGGTGCTGGCACAGGCATAACATGCTGGATTTACCATGGAGATGTGCTGTGGCAAACCCTCAAAGACTTATCAAGGTCTTTGTGGAGGCAGAGAGGATGGAAGTTGTGGAGGTGGATTGGAGAAGGAGAGGTGTGTGTTACAGTAAAGGCTGAGGGAGTTCTAATGAACATCGCAGGAGTTAATGCAATAAAAGGAGGGAATGGGGTTTATGCACGGTCACTTCCTGGTTGCCATAGACGCTGCCCCTCCCTTCCGGTTCAACGCTGTTCCCACACAAACTGGACAAAATTGATTTTTTTACCCGTTTTCTTCAAGACCTGCCGCGCATCACGGTAAACGATGTCCACCGGATTTTTGAAAAACACACAGAGACATCTGCGAGCAAGCCGGTGAAGGACTTTAAGCTGTATATAACCAGCTTTATTCATGAAATTGAAGGTAAGCTAACAGCGTTAGCTCGTAGCTTCCATCATCAAAAAACAGTGAGACAAATCTATATAGCCGTGATCGTGGGCTCCAACTGCTTCACAACTTTCAACTTTCTCTGGTCTAGCTGTACGTTATCAAACACCAAGTCTTCATTCACCAAAAGAATAGTTGTTGCAGTGAAATAACACACGAACGGTGCCGCGCCTCCTCCTTTAGCCTCCTCCATTAGCCTCGTCCACTCGGCTCTTTGACTACTGTGCTGCAAAGTGTCGACTGCAGACACGGTGTGGTTAGAAATGATCACGTTTTCTCTTCTTAAGTTCACAATCCTTCCTTTTTGTAGTTATTTATTCAGTGGAAATGTGTGGAAACGAACTGATGAATTATATTCAGCTGATGCGGTACACAACGGAACACAGCAGTGTTCAGCTGTCGAGGCTTCCCGTCCGCTGATACTTATATGATGGCTTCATTTCTTAGTGCTATAATATATATATCATACTGTACTATACTATACTATTACTCGTTTTGATTATAAACAATATCTTTAGCTGGAAATGCACTCTAACTCTGGAAATCTTCACATTTCAAATGGAACCGGAAATGGTCCCGCGAGGTAATTTTAAACCGGAAGTTCTACTAAGTACTTTGTGCATAAAGCCTATTAGCAACATTAGCTCAAGTTTGCTTATGCATTAAAGCTGCACTCAGCAGCATTGTAAACAAGCTATGAGTCGCTAGCTATTTTACAGAAACACGTCTCAGAGCACTCACCCCTCCCGTTGGGTATAATCCATAGGCCAGCCTTCCCACGGACATGGGACCCTGCTTTGACACGGTAACAATGCAGAGTCAAACTCCAGCCGTAGAAACGTTCCCCCAGTTTTTGCCTCTTTTTACCTCCAAACGTTTTTAGTTTTCTGCTAGCTGAAAAGGTGTTTTTTGGGGGGGACTCTGGTATTTTTTTCCTAAAATGGAAGCGCTAACAGCCAACTGTTTCTGTCCTCCTCCCACTTCCGGGATGTTCTGCTGCAAAATGTGGTCGGGCGGATTAATGGCGGATCCAAGCAGTGAGGAAGTGCGGCAGACAGACATCTGGATCGTTTGGCTGAAGTTTTTAGAGAACTGCGGGACAACCACTTTATTGATTTCTTTAGGTTTTTTTTTTATCTCCATAATATATTTATAGCTATACTATGTTAGAACGTTGTTAAGAGGCATTAAAAAAAACATTAAAAACTACATTGTTTACCAAATGAACGAGTGCAGCTTTAATGGGATGTCAATTGTCAGCTTGGTTAAAATTCTCACATTATATGGAAACAATTAGAGGACAGCAACAGTTTATATAGATATAATGGTTAGTTACACTATTTACAATATGAAACCTGGTTCAAATATAAATTATTAAACAATGACTCTAAAGGAACAAATGGTAAAATGTGATGGAATTGGTGAATCTTTTTTTTGTGTTTATGTTGTAAAGCGCTCTGTGATGTGTATTTGTGAAAGGAGCTATATACCGGTAAATACACTTTACTTACTACAAATATGATTTCAAAATATAGAGTAAATAATAATAAAGCTGGAGGAGAAAGGGTGTAAACTTAGGTTACTAGATAGAGTACAATTTAGTTTAAATATCTTATTAAAAAGTGCACTATCCCAACTTAAAACTACTAAACTAAAAAAATTCTAAGAAATCTTAGGATTTTTCAAAAAAAGCAAAATTTAGGGTAATCATTACATTTTTAACATGATTCTTTTCTCATACGGTGTTCATAAACATATATCTAATCAGACTGAAGCACTTTTCAAACACTCCCAAGTTGAGTTTTCAAGATTTTCCATCACCTTACACTGATGATACACATAAACACTAAATTTACTGTATGCACAAAACATAAATTCCATCTCATAAATTTAATGTTATGGTGCTAAAAAACAATTGTAGTTTATTTCATGCACATTCAATGACTATTTAAAATGCAAGCATTTTCACTAAATTACACAAAATTAAAAAAAATACATTTGTTTTTGAGGATTCTTAAGAACCTTGATTATAACCTTTACTGTCCTTAAAGAACCAAAAAAGCAACAACAGAAAAATCCACAAAAAAAACCCACAAAAACAAAATAAACCAAAAATAAAAATCAAAACCTTCTTTCTTTCTTTTTTTTTTTTGGTGTAGGAGTAAAAGGGTTAAAACTGTACTGTTGCAAAAATACACCATTAACAAAAGGAGAAACTTTTTAATCAGAGTCTGGTATGAAGTTAAACTTCTGGGATACTGACCTGGTTTGGTAGCAGAAGGGGTTTTCAATCAGCCAGCTGATTTTGTGTTAATGAAAGAAAATCAAAGATAATGGGTTATATCTTTATTTTATTATTAGACCTTGTTTTAAACTTTCATTTTACCTATTTTAATACACCTAGTTTTATACTTTATTCATATTTAGAGCGGCATATAGCTCAGTTGGTAGAGTGGCTGGTCTGGTAACCAGAGGATCGCCAGTTTGATCCCCAGCTCCAGATGGGTTAGATTGTCGTTGTGTCCTTGGGCAAGACACTTCACCCACCTTGCCTGTGTGACTGTGTGTGAATGTTGGTGGTGGTCAGAGGGGCTGATGGCGCAGAATGGCAGCCTCGCTTCTGCCAGACTGCTGTGACTACAGACGTTAGTTGTAGTTTACCTCCACCAGTGTAAATGTGTGTGTGAATGAATAATGGAGCTTCTGTCAAAGAACTTTGGGTGTCCTGAAAGGTGCTATATAAATCCAATCTATTATTATATCTATCTTGTCCAGTGTTGCCACAGTTACTTTGAAAAAGTAATCCGACTACTGATTACTCCCTTAAAAAGTAACTTAGTTTCTTTACTGACTACTTGACTTTAAAAGTAACTAAGTTAGATTATTAGTTACTTTTTAAGTTACTTTATTAGTGACATTCAGCTGCCGATGACTCCTCCTCCTGCCTCAACATTAAATAACCTCCAGTTTTACTAAAACTCTTTATTAGAAGTGAATTTTAACAGGAAGTCAACAAAATGAATCTCCTGACTTTAAAGTTGAACTTCCAAACTATTTCCTGAAAAAAATTCTTGTTTTTTATGAAATATAAATTAAAGACAGTCTTTCTTGACCTGACATTTAACACTTTTATGGCAAAACTACCTTTTATAAAATAACTTATTACTGTAACTATTAAAGTGCCCATGACATCGTTTTCCATGTTTTCTGACTTATCTATCATGTTGCAACGTTGAGTTCTCACCTTAAACCTGCCAGAAAGAGCAAAAAACGGCGTCCATCTGTCTCCTAGTCCAGCCAGTGAGAAGCTCTTCAAGATTTCAGACCCAGGTTTCAAACAGTTTTTTTCACTCCAGCCCGCTATGAGGTCATAGTGATCCGGACTTGCTTATATGGTAAATTCTCCTCCCACATGCACGTTCACGACAACTGGAGCGAGGCAGTGCCGCCGCCATTGCCCATAGACCGTGTAGTGTTTAGTTTCAGTTTCGTTTCTCTTTCACGCGACGGCACTGCCCCCTGCTGCAGCAGAAGTGTCAGGCTGCCAAATAAGGAGAAACCCAGCAGAACCGGAAGGCGGCGCTTTCTTCTGATCTCTGAGTTGCTCGTTAGGAAATAATTACAGTGTATTTTGAGTTATAATGGTGCAACGCTGATCTAGAGGCATCAAAGATTACACCTGTTTAATATAAAGTGATTTAAATATGGAGTCACAGGCACTTTAAATTACTTTTAACATGTTTTATTAACATCAGAACATTTTAATGAACATTAGAACAAACCTTAATGTTATCATCTTTATCTGACACTAACTCTAAATCCTGACTGTATTTATTCCAGATAGAAAACGATCGTCTCTCTCCTCCATAGTTGTTTGTGTTGATGCAGCTGGTTTTTACAGTATTTACCTGAAATCCAGGTCAACCCTAACCCTACCTGACCCCCTTTTTCTAAATATACTTTTTGGAAAAAGTTTTGTTTGACAACTAAATCTCATCTTTTAGAAAGATTTATTTATTCATTTATTTTAAAAAAATCTAAAACATTTTTTTGAAATTAAAGTATAGTAAAATGCACAACTATGACTAAAATGAATAATCTAGCTCCTGTCATCAGCACCGCGGTGAAGTTTTGAAGCGGAGGCTTTTAGGACCATGAGGAGCTAACATCAGTTCGTGTTTCTGCTGCTGCTTTGTTTACCGACTGCTAGGGATGTCCCGATCCGATCACGTAATTTTGGACTCGATCAGAATCGGACGTCACCTCCCGATTTTGACTCGGGTTTCCTCTACATGCGCACCGCCCTGCCAAAATAAAAGCAGCTACGCCTTCAGAAGGAAGTTTGGGTTTTTAAATATATGTTAAACAATCTAAAGCACATGGGATTTATATATAGTCTATATTTGTGCACTTATAAATGCTCCAATATTTGACCATAATCAGAGTTTGAATCAGTTTCCGCCGGTCCAGGAGGAGGGAGGGGGCCAAGACCGGGAGACACGCAGCTTATGGAGCAGCGACCGGGTTCGCCGCTCACTCCACACCCGCCGCCAGGATTCGTCCTCCCCCTGAACGGAAAGTAAGCACCGACGGAAGTGCTCGGTCTGGAGGAGGCGGCGAGGCCGGCGTGGAGCGAGTTATACCCGCGCTAACTCGTTCCCCCTACGCCGTGTTTCCATTCTGCCTCAGGAGGAGATTCTGCTCCGTGCACAGCACAACAGCCCCCGTTCGTCGGGAAATAAATTGAGCGATGTTTAGATTTTTAAAAAGTGCTTTCTGAGGAGGAGTTTCCTGATTAAATGTCGCTCCAAAACGCAAACACTGACGGATTTCTCCAAATAATCTAATTAAGAAGTTGTTCAGAGCTGCTGCAGTCAGAGGATAAAACAGGAGGAGTGAAGGAGAAGCTGATGACTTAAGAAATGATCCAGGTCATTGTCAGTAAACAAGTTTGTTCTTTATGGGCAAAAAATGGACCAGAGTGTTAAAATAATGTTGACATTTCTGCACCTGAACAGCTGTAGGAAAAACAGATTTTCCTCAAAAAGTTACTTAAACCACAAACTAATTTTGTGCACAGAGAATATATGTTTAAGTATTTAAACATATATGGATATGATAGATTATACAGATGGATGGATTTATGTCTGCAGCATGACATCATTTTGTGGCTTGTTTGTTTTTATTAAACATCGACAAAGTAGAACTCAGAAGCAGCTTGAAGCAGAAAGTGTGAGTATGTCTGTGGTCTGGAGGCTTTATAAAGTTGATCACAACAACATATTAAAAAGATCGGATCGGGACTCGGGATCGGCAGATCTTCAAAATCTAATGACTCAGACTCGGACTCGAGGGCAAAAAAACCTGATCGGGACATCCCTACCGACTGCTGTGTTTGTCTGAAGGATGCTCCATCAAAACGTCTCTTTAGTTGCTGGTGAAGGTTCTCAGTCATCCAGGTCATGATGATAATCCAAAAAAGGGCTGGCGCTGCTTCATTCCAGCTTTTTGGAGCTACGGCTACATTCAGGCTGCTAGTGCCAGTCTGTCAGACAGACAGTCAGCTGTTCCTGCTCGGGTCGTTCTCCGTTTGTTCTCAGTCTCACACTCCTTAATAAAGTCTAGATCCCGAAGATAAAACAAAGCTGTTGTATCAGAGGAGTTTACAAAAATAATGCCCGGATATTCAGGTAAATAGGCTACTTTATCACAGGTCAGTGACTCCTCCTCCAGCTGGAGCGACTCCTCAGCTGTGCACATGTTGAAAACGTGACTTGACCTCATGCTGGGAACGTGACACAAAGCCGCTCACAGAAATGCAGGAAGAAAAAAAACATTTTGAGGAAATGGACAATGATAGTAATGCAAAGTAACGCACAGTGGCTCGAAAAAAATAATTTTAATCAGATTACTGGATTGGAAATAGTAGCGCGTTAGATTACTCGTTATTGAAAAATGACGTAATTTAAGAGTAACGCGCTACTTAGTAACGTGTTACTGGCAACACTGATCTTGTCATATTTTTAGTTTCTTGTTTTAAGCAATGTGATGTTGGCATGTTTTACTATGTATTATATCTTGTTGTATCATGACACTTTGACTTTGTAGTATTTACTGTACCTGACAATAAAGTTGGAAGTCCTTGCCAATACACACTCCTAGTAGGTACCATTCACTTACAGTGTTTTACGCTAAGCTAATGCAAAAGGAGTATCGCCAGAGGCGAATATCTGCCTGTCAGATCAGGAAAACGGCTGGGCTGTTTACAAAGTGTTTTTGCCCACTTATCTAACTCTGAGGAATATGGCAATAGACAAAAAACAACTTCCCGGTGGAGTATCCCTTTAAGGTCACTGCAGGTCTACAGGTGCTGAAGCCTGCAGACAGAACAAACCTCTAAATCTTAGCTCAGGCATTGATTTTCTATCATCAGAAAAACGGAGTTCAGGGGTTCCAAGAATATTATTTAAATTCACCAAGGTGTGGTGCTGATTCCCCAAAATAGGAATTATTCTGGTGCTGAACTGAACCACAAAAGGTTCTAAAATGAAAAAAGAATTCATGATCTAACTTTGTTTTCTCCTTTGTGTTTTTAGCCTTTAAAACTCCAAACATCTGTTCTTTGCCTGAAATGTTTCCTTTCATGTGTTCAAATCATGTGGAAGATTTTGTTTTCCACTTTTCTGAGAATTCTCCTTGAATGTGTGTTTGTGTGTGCACCATACTTGACATGATAAATGGACTAACAGGAGAGTTAAAATGCTGTTGATGCTGGAAACAAAATGTTGCATCCTCTGAGAGAAATGAAGAGAATAAAATAAGTTTTTATAAAAATTCTTCCTTTTCACATGCATTATTTAAACCTTTAAAAAACCTCTGGGCATGTATTTCCCTGTTACAGTTTACATCATGTATTTCTGATATTTATGCCCTGAGTGTTTTGTTTTTAATCACCTTGCGTCTGGTATTTGTTACTGCACAACAAATGTGGAGGCAACGGAAAACCATTCATCACACTCAGAAAGCCAACAGCCCAGTTTATATTGCATTACAGCTGTTGTCCATGGTAGGAGTTCACCAAATTCTCTATGGAGGATAAATGTTTGCCGTTTAAATTTGCAAACAGTATGGTCTGCACAGCCAGACAAATGTAGCATCAAATCAAAATCCTGCCAGAAAAAGAACATTTTAGTGCCAGAAAGTCATATGTTTGCATGTAAGAGGAAACATCCCAATGTTATGAAATTTCAGGAGATTCAGAGTTTTGTCACTTGAATAGGACAGTAGAGCCTTGTGTGGAAAAGGGGGACTCAGTAACAGAAAGCCTTGTGTGTCTCAGTGTTTGAGCTTTTGTTGGGTTGCATTATCACCATGCAGCTTTGATTGAATAAAAAACCAGAATGCTAGGAGATAAATGAAGCCTTCTTATTTTCACTCGTGCTGTGTGTCTGTACTGTCTGTATTCCAGCCTGTCTGATTGTGTTGGCGAACAACGGTATGCCACAGAGGATGTAAAGCACACTCAAGCCACAGGCCCTGCCACAGGCTTCAAGCTGCTGGATATTAAAGTAGGATTTCATTTTTTATTTTCATCCTTGTGGTTGTGATGTCACTACATGCCGCCACAGCAGCAGAACGCATGCCGCATGTAATGAAAACGTCAAACTTGATCCCCCCCCCCTTCGCCTATTTAAAAAGAAAAAAGTTGTCCACAAACTCATGTAGATTACTTAGTTTAATAGACTATTCTCCCTCACCTTCTTCCGCTTATCCGGGTCCGGGTCGCGGGGGCAGCATTCCAAGTCGGGCAGCCCAGGCCATCTTCTCCACGGCCAAGTCCACCAGCTCCTTAGCTGGGACGCCCAGGCGTTCCCAGGCCAAAGTGAAGATGTACTGTATTTCCTCCAGCTTGTCCTGGGTCGACCTGGGGGCCTCCTGCCGGCAGGACATGCCCAGAACACCTCCCGAGGGAGGCATCCAGGAGGCATCCTTACCAGATGCCCGAACCACCTCAACTGGCCCCTTTCGATATGGAGGAGCAGCGGCTCTATTCCGAGTCTCTCCCGGATGTCCGAGCTTCTTACCCTATCCCTAAGGCTGAGCCCGGCCACCCTGCGGAGGAAACTCATTTCAGTCGCTTGTATCCGTGATCTCGTTCTTTCGGTCATTACCCAAAGCTCATGACCATAGGTGAGGATTGGGACGTAGACCGACCGGTAAATCGAGAGCCTTGCTTTCTGGCTCAGCTCCCTCTTCACCACAATAGACCGGTTGAGCGTCCGCATCACTGCAGACGCTGCCCCAATCCGCCTGTCGATCTCCCGCTCTCTCCTTCCCTCACTCGTGAACAAGACCCCGAGATACTTGAACTCCTCCACTTGAGGCAGGACCTCTCTCCTGACCCGGAGTTGGCAATCCACCTTTTTCCGGTCAAGAACCATGGCCTCAGACTTGGAGGTGCTGATCCTCATCCCAGCCGCTTCACACTCGGCTGCGAACCTCCACAGCAATAGCTGAAGGACAGAGCTCGATGAAGCTAGGAGGACCACATCATCCGCAAAAAGCAGAGACGCGATTCTCCTGTCACCAAACTCAACACCCTCCACACCACGGCTGCGCCTAGAAATCCTGTCCATAAAGGTTATGAACAGGACCGGTGACAAAGGGCAGCCCTGGTGGAGTCCAACCCTCACTGGGAAAAGGTCCGACTTACTGCCGGCTATGCGGACCAGACTCACACTCCTCTGGTACAGGGACTGAATGTCCCTTAACAAAAGACCATCAACCCCATACCCCTGGAGCGCCCCCCACAGGGTGCCCCTGGGGACACGGTCATAAGCCTTCTCCAAATCCACAAAACACATGTGGATTGGTTGGGCAAACTCCCATGACCCCTCCATCACCCTAGCGAGGGTAAAGAGCTGATCCACAGTTCCACGACCAGGACGAAAACCACATTGCTCCTCCTCTATCCGAGATTCAACCATCAACCGGACCCTCCCCTCCAGTACCCTGGAGTAGACCTTTCCGGGGAGGCTGAGGAGTGTGATCCCCCTATAGTTGGAACACACCCTCTGGTCCCCCTTCTTAAAAATGGGAACCACCAAGCATCTTACTACAACACGCATCAACACCACATTGGAGCAGGTGGGGGGAGACTTGGGGTCTTCACACACCCCTGTTCTCTGCTTGCTGCCTGGGGCCTGAAGTGGAGCGGGCCGTCTGGTCGGGGTCTGCAGTGGGGGGCTGCTCGGCTGCGGCAGGGTGTGCGGTGGTCTGCTTATCCCCACTTCAGTAAGGGAGGGACCATCTTCAGGATCTCAGAGCTGGCTTCACCCCTAGGGCGCTGGTCCCTGGTCCTGGAACATAGAGTGTGCATGGGGAGCGAGAGTGGGTGTATAGCGTCTATTGTGTGTCTTGGTATGTTTGCAGGAATGTGTGTGTGCACGCATGAGGGAGGGAGAGTGATTGTGTCTGTGTGTGACTGTTTTTCTGTCAGATTTCGCCCCCCCCCCTTTCTGTGACATGCTAGGCTCTCCTCTGTAGAGACTATCCTCCCTGGCTGCGCCTCGGCATTGGTGGTGCCTTTCTCCGCTGGCGTATTTGGGTGTCTCGGGGTCTGGGTCTGGGTGCGTCTGCCTACTCTTCTTCCTGTTGCTGCCTGGTGGGATCTGGGCCCTCGGGGGTGGTCGGGCCTCTGCTGGGGCTGGTTCGCTCCTGGGTCTCGGGTCTCTGGTTCCGGCTAGATCTACCCTGGATGGCCGGCTGCAGGTGGTGCCTGTGAGCTCCTAGCCGTGACCCCCCAGGGGCTCTAGCGCGGCGACTGCCGGGGGGCACACGTGGGGTGAGCCTCTGCGCCCTCTGGGGGAGAGTTTAGCGACTGCCCTGACGGCGATCTCCCTGGGGTGTCCGTGCCCTGGGTGGCCTCTGGACGTCTGGGGCCTGGACCTCCTCCGTGTCCTCCGTGGGCCTTGGGGGCGGGTCTGTGGCTCCTCAAACTTATTATTGAATGTTTTAATAGAGAAACCTTACATACACAAGCGCGCATATATACACACACACAGGTGATCACAAGGTGTTCACATAAAGATGGACTCAGGTGTTTTCAGACACATTGACTTGGGCTGTGGTTTACACTGAACTCTCTTGAACTGGTGTATACGTATACATTTGAAGAATATCACAACTGTTGTGTATTCATATGCTGTTTGTTGCTGTTGTATCTTTTCTCCTTGTTTTGCTTGCTTGTTTGTGCTTTATTCACAGGTCTAGAAGTGGATTCTTTACGTCTCTTGTTCTTTTCTTTTTCTGTTCACTTTCTCCCCCATCCCTCTTTCTGTACCCTTCCCTTCACTTTCAGGCTCCGTGTCCAATCAACCATAAAAATATTCTAATAAAGATTTTGGGGGTTATATTTAAACAAAAATCAGGAGGAGTTTTATAGCAGTGGCTGTAACCTCTCACCTGAAACATCAACACTGTTGGGCTTGTTTTTGGCACTCAGACATTATTCTGTTTGCTCCACAGCCGGACAGGACACGGGGTTAAAAAAAAAATAAAAATAAAAAAAAGGGAACCACCACCCCGGTCTGACACTCCATAGGAACTGCCCCTGATGACCACGCAATGTTGCAGAGACGTGTCAACCACGACAGTCCTACAACATCCATAGCTTTCAGATACCCAGGTCTGATCTCATCCACCCCTGGGGCTCCGCCGCTGTGTAGTTGTTTGACTACCTCAGCGACTTCTGCCCCAGAGATTGGACAGTCCGTCCCCAGGTCTCCCAGCTCTGGTCCCACCTCGGTGGGATTGAGGAGCTCCTCAAAGTATTCCTTCCACCGTCCGACTATAGCTCCAGTTGACGTCAGCAGCTCCCCGTCCCCACTGTAAACAGTGTGAGCAAGTTGCTGCCTTCCTCCCCTGAGGCGCCGGATGGTTTGCTAGAACCTCTTTGGAGCCGATCGATAGTCTTTTTCCATGGCCTCGCCAAACTCCTCCCACGCTCGAGATTTTGCCTCGGCAACTGCCACCGCTGCACTCCGCTTGGCCTGCCGGTACCTGTCTGCTGCTTCTGGAGACCCACAGACCAGCCACGCCCTGTAGGCCTCCTTCTTCAGCCTGACGGCTCCCCTAACCTCTGGTGTCCAACAGCGGGTACGGGGGTTACCGCCACAACTGGCACTGGCTACCTTGCGACCACAGCTAGCAACAGCCACCTCAACAATCGCAGAGCGGAACAAGGCCCATTCGGATTCAATGTCCCCCACTGCTCTCGGGACGCGGTCGAAGCTCTGCCGGAGGTGGGAGTTGAAGACCATCATGACAGGCTCTTCTGCCAGGTGTTCCCAGCAGACCCTCACTATGCGCTTGGGTCTACCAGGTCTGCGCGGCATCTTCCCCTGCCATCTGATCCAGCTCACCACCAGGTGGTGATCAGTTGACAGCTCCGCTCCTCTCTTCACCCGAGTGTCCAAAACATACGGTCTCAGGTCAGATGATACAACTATAAAGTCAATCATCGACCTGTAACCTAGGCTGCCCTGGTACCAGGTGTACCGATGGGCATCCTTATGTTCGAACATGGTGTTTGTTATGGCCAAACTGCGACTTGCACAGAAGTCCAATAACAGAACATGACTCGAATTCAGATTGGGCGGGCCGTTCCTCCCAATCACGCCCCTCCAGGTCACACTGTCATTGCCCACGTGAGCGTTGAAGTTTCCCAGCAAACAGCAACAGTAAAAACATTTAAACTAATATTTTATCTCTAGATGCAGAAAAAGCTAAACTGGAAATTTTTATTTGCAACTCTGGATAAATTTGGTTTTGGAAATTATTTTATAAACTGGTTAAAAATAAATATACAGTTCTCCAACAGCACATGGGACAAATGAGCGGACATCATCCAACTTTTGTCTTCAGAGGGGCACCAGGCAGGGATGTCCACTCTCCCCCTCACTGTTTGCTATTTTTATTGAACCGCTAGCAGCAGCAATCAGGCAAAGTAAAAATACTACAGGAATAAAATGTAAAAGCATACAACACAAAATCAGTCGTTATGCAGATGTAGCGTTACCAAATACGCTATAACCTCTGACCCCTTGACATCACACAGACAATAATCCATTTTTTCCCCAATAACTTGGATTACAATGACTCTTTTTATTATGTTTTAACCTGAATCAACATTCCTCCAGGTATCCAGATTGTTTTTCCGGAAGACCACAGGACTCTTTAGTAATAATAAACTCAAAGACTTCCTGATGTCTCCTTCTAAATGACACTACGTTTAATCCACTGTCCAGAAATGTCTTAAAATGATTAATGCACTTTCTTTTACAGTGTTATGAATGTTTGATCCAGCTTCAGTATTAATTCATATTTCTACTTTGCTAAAAGGTTAAATCAGTATTATGTTCATAATTCATTCATTATGGGGAAATATCGCTTTAAAGGCTTGAGTCATGTGTCTTGATAGAACCTCCTCCATTGGTCCACATCACCGTAAGGCTTCCTTTTAGCTCTGTCAGCTCCTGGAAGTCTTCAGTTCTCAGACAAGCCTTACTGAGACAAGACTGGTTTCACTGCACCACTACCAGTGAACCTCGGTTGCCAGCCCTCCGGTATGGGTCAAGCCCCGTTTTCGGCCGATGTCTGCTCTTTTCCCCTGAGGCATAGACACCCCACGTCTGCCTCTCTCCATGACATGGGAAAAGAAGCCTCAGCTATGTTAGCTCCAGATGCTAACCACCACCCGAGATGGTTTTTCTGACTGCCATATCCTGGGGCGGGATCTGGGCACCTGCCGGCGGCTACCACTGCCCCCAACGGCCCAACCGGGATCGAGGGAGGACCCTTCCACCTCCGTATCGGTTCTCAACTTCAGGGCTGTACAGTGCAACATATATGTCGCACGTGCTATGGAAAAAACAGTCTGTGCGATAAACTATTTTTAGACGTAGCACTTGTGCGATCAGGGTTTCCTCTACATGTAATTGATTGTGGCGTGGGAGGAGTTCGGCGAGGCTATGGAAAAAGACTATCGATCGGCTCCAAAGAGGTTCTGGCAAACCATCTGGCGCCTCAGGGGAAGAAGGCAGCAACTTGCTCACACTGTTTACAGTGGGGACGGGGAGCTGCTGATGTCAACTGGGGCTATAGTCGGGCGGTGGAAGGAATACTTTGAGGAGCTCCTATGAGAGGAACCAGAGCTGGGAGACCTGGGGACGGACTGTCCAATCTCTGGGGCAGAGGTTGCTGAGATAGTCAAACAACTACGCGGCAGCGGAGCCCCGGGGGTGGATGAGATCCGACCTGGGTATCTCAAGGCTATGGATGTTGTAGGACTGTCGTGGTTGACACGTCTCTGCAACATTGCGTGGTCATCGGGGGCAGCTCCTGTGGAGTGGCAGACCGGGGTGGTGGTTCCCATTTTTAAGAAGGGGGACCAGAGGGTGTGTTCCAACTATAGGGGGATCACACTCCTCAGCCTCCCTGGAAAGGTCTACTCCAGGGTACTGGAGAGGAGGGTCTGGTCGATAGTTGAACCTCGGATAGAAGAGGAGCAATGTGGTTTTCGTCCTGGTCGTGGAACTGTGGACCAGCTCTTTACCGTGGATGGTGATGGAGGGGTCATGGGAGTTTGCCCAACCAATCCACATGTGTTTTGTGGATTTGGAGAAGGCTTATGACCGTGTCCCCAGGGACACCCTGTGGGGGGCGCTCCAGGGGTATGGGGTGGATGGTCTTTTGTTAAGGGCCATTCAGTCCCTGTACCAGAGGAGTGTGAGTCTGGTCTGCATAGCCGGCAGTAAGTCGGACCTTTTCCCAGTGAGGGTTGGACTCCGCCAGGGCACTCCTGGCACAAGATCGCCAGCACTGGAAGCAACTGGTTCACTTAATAGGCTCAACGCACTGGTGCGGGACGATACCCGACCTATCGCAGCAGCCGTGATGATGATGATGATGAAACAATGTAAAGCATATTAAAATATATATAGCCTATATTTGCGCACTTGTATGGATTAAAGTTCTGCGTCATGTCGACTGGCGAGTCTAGCGACGGAGTTCCATCAATTCTAGCTGTTCAGAAAAAAACTCTTTGACTCTGAAAGTCTCCCTGTGCTTTAATCACAGACAGAGGAACTAATAAATCTAAATGGGTCACACTGATGTCTGTTAACGAGTCCACAGTCCGAGTCAGGGGGAGACGAGGCTTCACACCGGAGTCTGACCCCGCTGAACGCAGCTCAGCTCCAGGGGCGTATCTATTTAGTCACTAAAAGGTCATTGTATTTAAATGCTCTGCAGTCTTGGACTGCAATGGACAACAGACCTAAGTTTTAATAACTTATTTATTTACTGAAGTAAAATGCATGGATCTGTTTGGCAAGAACTATGCGGCAGATTCAGAATCAGTAGGAGACAAATGAACATTTTAAACACCAAGGTCTCACTGTACACCATCAAAAACAGTCTGCCTGTTTATGTGCAAAATTACTATAAAGTAAAATTATAACAGTTTCTGCATATTAATAAATCAAAGATTATCACAGCTGAAAACATCTGTTTTTGTGCTTTTTAGCAGTGTTCCACAAAACTATATGAACAAACTGATTGACAGCTCTGGTGGGCATGGCCAGGCAGGGTGGCCAATCCGATTTCAAGGGTGGCCAGTGACACCCCCCTGTGGCCCCGCCCTTGCTAGAACTGTATTGAAGCACCAAAAATGATCAAATTAGAGAACTCAACAACCACACATAACTATACCGGTATATGCATACAAACTATAATATTGTACATGGCTGTTTCTAAAACTCATACAGTACACACACTACAGTAAACACTATTTGCACACATTTCTCAGCACACTCACACTTTGAACACATCTACACTAATTTGAATGAATAAATGTTCTTTTGTAGATTACTCTGACATAAACATGTTTGAAGATGTTTCTTGTTATTGTGTTTTCACTATAAGCACTTTGTCAGTGTGTTAAAAATGATAAGTACTAATTCTGGCTATTAGCTGAATTTTTATGCTGGTGCTGCAACTTTTTGTTCTGTGCTACAAAATCTGCAACCTTTGTAGCACCGGTGCTATGAGCTAAAAAAGTTAACGTACAGCCCTGGACTTCTATGTGGGACTGATCCATGGGAACGCCAGCTAAGTAGAACCCTCTCTGGTAACTGAAGGCATGTCCCTCTAACATTCGGCTACAAAGGCATGTCGCTATTTAAGGTATAAATCCACAAAACAATAGGTCTCTGCCATTTGCTGATAGGCATTTTCAATAGCAAAAATCAGCGACAGACACATTGGTAATCAGTGTTGGGAGTAACAAGTTACAAAAGTAATTAATTACTGTAATGCATTGCTTTTTGCGGTAACGCAGTAATGTAAGGCATTACAGAAAAAAAATCTGTAATATTTTACTCGGTACAACGTCAGTAACGCGCACATTACAGTGCATGTTTAATCCGGATTGAAGTGGTGGTTTTCCAGAGGAGAAACGTCACTCAGTGCCAAATGTTTCACTTCCTGTAGTCAGACAGAGCAGAGAGGAGTCCGGTTCTGTCTGGGCCACGCAGCAAACTCATGCGTGGTTCTGAACTGTGCCGTAGGAGCGTGCACAAGTCGCATGCGCTGCCCAAGTCCTGCGCGCTCATGGTAACCAAAGCCCGCAGCTTGCCGCTCGGAAACTGAAGTGAACTGAGAAGTTTCCTTATAAAGAGTCACTCTAACAGACTAAATTATTCACATCAGAAGTTGGAGAGCTCACTCTCTTGCGCGCACCGAGCAGAGGAAAGCGCGCGTCATGCAGCGTCCGCTGCAGGAGGGAGGAGGAGCAGACAGGTGGAGGAGATCAAAGCACACAGGTAGAGGTAGGTAGGAGTCAAACTAATGAATAGGAACTCCCCATGTGCACAAGCTGCCTCAGGTATATGTATGTGTGTATAGATTTAAATATACTGTATGTAGATATGATAGATTAATATACGGTTTGATGGATGGATGGATGGATGGATGGATGGATGGATGGATGGATGGATTAATAATTGATGGATAATGATAGATGGATGATAAATGACTGATGGATGATAAATAATGGATAAATGATGGATGGATGGATGGATGAATGGGTTAATATACAGATGGATCATGGATATCTTTCCATGTATCCATCACATCACCTTCCACTGGATGTAGCATGGCTCATTAGATGGTCAAATCCATATTTACAGTTATTTTGATGAGAGTAACTAAAAGTAATGCAAAAGTAGTGTAATGCCTTACATTTAAAAAACAGTAATATTGTAATGTAAGGGATTACTTTAAAATGACAGTAACAAGTAATAAATAATGCATTACAGTTTTGAAGTAACTTGCCCAACACTGTTGGTAATAAAACAAAAGAAAAAACAAACGAAGTCACTCACCATGGAGTTGATGAAATCAGGACCCATGGAATAAAACTGCTTTTTGTCACAAGCTGCCAAGAAGGATTCTTTGAATAAATATCCATTTTGTTAGCACAGCCAGTTAGCCAAGCCTTCTTGTGTAAACTCCGTGTGTAGCTCCTGCCTCTGTCTTTCGCTGGTTGCTCAAAACAACGTTACTACTGAAAGTGAAACCAAACAAGCTCTCTGCTTCCGGGTCAACATCCTCCTGGTCTGAGTCATTCAATACGTTTTTCTTTTTTTTTTTAACTTTATTTGTAATCACTTATGACTTATCAGTGTGTTACAGTGCCATAATTCTTGATAAAATCTAAATACTTAAATAATAAGTCATTAATCAGGTTTTGACTGTGCTGTTGTGCGCATGTCAGGGACGCTATGAACTGCGTCTCGATCGGTCTCCTATCTTTTGCATTAAGGATGATTTCCAGTGCGCATGCGCCAGGAACAGAAAACAAAGCGGTATGTCGGGATGGCGTCCGGTCAAGACATAAGCAGTAGACCCCAGAGAAACACGACCTATCGGTCTAGTAAAAAATAGCAAGAAAACGTTTCAAAACTACACCTAAATGCAGATTATACACAGCACTTATTGTACATACAATGGATGGCTCGTTTAGTTTTATTTTCATGTTAGTTTTTTATATTTTGTAATCCCTATTTTCTTCTTCTTCCTCTTGGGACCGGTGGGGCAGCGCCCTAGCTCCCCCTATGGACAGGCCGCCACTGCCTGTCAGTCAGTTATGACCAAAACTTCTGGTCTCAGACATGTTTAAAATCTTTTAGAATGATTAGAAACCCCAGTTTACAATTAATCCAATATAAAATTCTACATAGAGTTCACTATACAGGTCAACAGATGTTCAGGATGGGTTATATGCCATCTGACATTTGCACAAGCTGCACAGAAAACACCCCTGACACCTACATTCATGCACTTTGGTTTAGTCCACCTGCGCAGAGACTTTGGTCCTGGATATGTGAAGACCTGTCAAAGTGTCTGAAATGTAATATTTTAACTTCCCCTTCAGTTTGCTTGCTGGGAGACTTAGATGATGTCATCACAGAGATTAATTCAGCTCACATGGTTCTAACTGCCCTATCCATCGCTAAGAAAACTGTCCTCATGAACTGGAAAAACAAAAATAATCTTAGTTTGAAACAGTATAGAAATCTGTTGTTGGACTATTCTGCTGCCCTCAGTTGAATGTATGGCTATTCAACTTATGCAACGAGCTAAACATGAGAGGAGATGGTTCCAGGAACGACAGGACACATCGCTTTGTCTTTGTGTTTTTACTGAAGACCGTTTTTCCTCTTTTGATTTGTAAGACTGTGAACATACAGTAAAATAATACATAACCATCAGAATTGGCTTATTTTGTAACCAAAAACAGAAGTTAGCAACATAGCTTTTCTTATGCTTTACATTTACCATAAACATAAGTTCAAATAACCTCTTAAGTAACAGAAAAGTAATACATTTTACAGAAAATAAAGCTACACATTGATTACTTACAGATTATGGCTCAACAAACTCTCCAACGATGTAAAATGAGCTTAAAGTAGTGCAGCTTGTTTGCTCCTGCAGCCATTTTCTCACACTGCCGGCATGAACTTTGCCTGCTGCTTACAACACATCACCAAAGGGGGCAGTGTAGCACAGCCAAACTAACTAAAGAAGAAGCCACAAAACTCAAGGGATAATAAAGCCCTCTAGTGGGAAAACTGAGAATTACACCAGTAAAAGAAAACCAATAGAGCAATAACAGAAGGGCAGAATACTCCCCGCCTGACATCTGTGGAATGTCATCCCCAACTAACATGTAAAAAGCATGGAAATACAATGAAACAAAGTTTCTGCTTTTAAGTACATTTCTTAGACACCAATAGAACAACCTCAGTTATAGGCCGTATGTAGCACCTGTGTTCACCCTTGCGGAAAATCTTCACCTCTATTTTCCTTACAAGCCCATCCTCACTGGGAAAGGTTTTGGTGATGAGTCCAAGTGGCCAGTTGTTCCTATGTTCGAGTGTCTCTTTTAGAAGAACAACATCCCCTGTCTGTAGGTTAGGCTTTACTGTTTTCCATTTGCGGTGGTCCTGAAGTCCTGAGATGTATTCTTTTTTCCATTAGCTCCAGAAGACATCAGCAAGGTATTGTACAAGCCTCCATTGAGCTTTGAACAGATCACCGTTTTCAAACTGACCTGCTGGGATTGATGGAGTCGCAACCTTTTGCGTGAGCAGCATGGCAGGGGTAAGGATAACTGGGTTATCAGGATCTGCAGAAACTGCTGTTAACGGACGAGCATTCACTATTGCAGTGACTTCAGCCATTAACGTCACCAGTATCTCATGGGTAAACTTTGCATTCCTGTGTTCTAGGAGCATTGCATCAAGGATTTTACGCGTGACCCCAATCATGCGCTCCCAGGAGCCAGCCATATGCGATGCATGTGGGGGGTTGAAAAGCCATTTGCAGCCTGTTTCCAAGAAAGCTGTTTAGTTTGCTGTTGTGGCAGCCCTGTTTGTCTATTTGCAGCTCCTTGCAGGCACTCACAAAATTTGTCCCACAATCAGACCTAAGAAGTTTCACTGCACCTCTGATGGCAAAAAAACAACGCAGAGCATTGATGAATGATGACGTGTCCATTGATTCTATAACTTCAATGTGAATGGCACGTGTGCTCATGCACGTAAATATGACTGCCCATCGCTTTGCATCTGCTTGTCCACCATGCGTTTTTCTGACAGTGACAGGCCAGGGGCCAAACACATCAAGCCCTACGTGTGTGAAAGGGGGGTCGGTGGACAGCCTGTCCTCTGGTAGCTCAGCCATAATCTGTTCCTGCTGTCTGCCTCTTAGTTTTCGACATATCACGCAGTTGAATATTACTTTGCTTATTGCTCTTTTTCCTCCCACAATCCAAAAGCCTGCAGCTCTGACTGCCCCTTCAGTAAAATGTCTGCCTTGATGGCATACTTTCACATGGAAGTGTCTTATAATGAGCTGGGCAAGGTGGTGTTTTGCAGGGATGAGAATAGGATTTGTTTCATCCAAAGTCAACTGTGCTCGTCTTAGTCTCCCACCCACTCTGAGGATTCCATTTGTGTCGCGAACTGGGTTCAGCTTGCTAAGTGGGCTTGAATTTTTGAGGGGCAAACCCTTTTCGAGCTGTCTTATGTCCTCTGCATAGACTTCTTTGTGGACAATGTGAATGATAGTGTTCTTAGCTTGATCAAGCTGCTTTTTGGTTAAATGCTCTCTACAACTGTGCCACCCCTGACATGAGCCTTCCATGCTCTGCTTAAAGGACTGGACCATGTGTTGGAGTTTGGATATAGCTTTCAGTAGTACACTCCAACTTGAAAACTTTTCGAATCTGGTACTACTGAGAACATCCTTTGCGAGAGTGGTGACACAAGTAGTTACCTCATGACGCAGTTCGTTGTCAGTCTCTGGGTCTACAAGATCAAACAACTCCACCTGAGATTGACCCATTTCTGACTTGGTAAGGAAAGCGGGTCCACTGAGCCATGTGGAGGTGGAAAGCTGCTCTGCAGGTAATGCGCGCGTGGCATGATCAGCAGGATTTAAGTGAGTAGGCACATAATGCCACTGGTGGGCTTGTGTAGATCGCCTAATGCGTTCCACTCTGTTGTGCACATAGATGTAAAAACGCCTTTTTGTGTTGAAGATGTAACCGAGGACTACTTTAGAGTCTGAATAGAAGCTCACCCAATCAACTGCGATGTCCAGCTCGTCCACAATCAACTCAGCCACCTCGACAGCCAGGACCGCTGCACAGAGCTCAAGTCTGGGTATGGTGAGGTCTGGTCTTGGAGCAAGCCGCGCCTTGCCGAGAAGGAAGCCCACTTCATTATGTCCATCTCTGTCTGTGAGTTTAAGGTAGGCAACGGCCCCCACTGCCTTAGTAGAGGCATCGCAGAAAACATGGATTTCCTTAGTTACGGCTGCAGACAGTGGTATTGAGGTGAACATCCTGGGGACCTCCAGTTGTTGTAGATGTTTGAGGGATTGTTTCCACTGTTGCCACTGTTGTAATTTGTCTTTAGGGAGTTCAGTGTCCCATTCACAAATGTCAGTGGAAATGTCTCTGAGCATGGCCCTGCCCTCTACAATAACAGGGACGGCAAAGCCAAGTGGGTCGTACACACTATTAACAACTGACAATACTCCACGCTTAGTGAAAGGCTTCTCATTGACTGTTATCTGGAACTTGAACAGGTCTGTCGACAGGTCCCAGCCCAAGCCCAAGCTTCGCTGCATGGGTGGAGTAGTCTGCCCAAGGTCAAGGCCCTGCATGTCAGCTGCAAGGTCCTCACTTGGAAAGGCGTTTGTGATGGTAGGACAGTTGGATGAGATTTTATGCAGGTGTATGTTACACTGAGCCAGCATCTTCTGAGCCCTACAGAGAATGTTGATGGCCTCATCAGTGGAAGGAAATGATTTTAATCCATCATCCACATAAAAGTCGCATTCAATGAACTCTCTTACATCACTGCCATGTTCTTTTTCGCCCTCCATTGCTGTTTGTTTCAGTCCATAAATAGCCACTGATGGGGAGGGGCAATTCCCGAACATGTGGACTCTCATCCTGAACTCCTGTACTTCTCCATCTAGGTCATGGTTTTTAAACCACAAGAAGCGAAGGTAGTTGCGATGGTCTTCTCTGACAACAAAATTGTATAACATTTGCTCCACATCAGCCATGACTGCGTATGGGTCAGACCTGAAACGCATCAGAACTCCCACAAGAGTATTATTGAGATCTGGCCCTTTCAGCAGCACATCATTGAGAGAAACATTGTTGTATTGCGCACTCGAATCAAAAACCACCCTAATTTTCCCTGGCTTTTGAGGGTGGTAAATGCCAAAACTAGGGAGATACCAGCATTTTTGTTCTGGAGTGAGAGCTGGAGCTGGTTCAGCATGGCCCTTACTGAAAGTTTTGTCCAGAAACTCAATGTAATGTTCTTTCATTTCAGGTTTCCGTTTCAGCGTTTTGCGGAGCGACATTAAGCGACTGAGGGCTTGGTCCCTATTGTTGGGCAAACGCTGTCTGGGGAAGCGAAATGGGAGTGGAGCTACCCAGTTGTTTGCTTCATCTTTAATAAAGTCTCTGTTCATAATTTCCAGGAACAAAGCATCTTCAACTGAAAGAGCTGCTTTGTCATCATCAGCTGTTTGCTGGAAAAGGTGCCTGCCTAATTCCGCTTGTGTCTTCTCAAATGTTGGACAGCTTCCTGTGTATTTGTCTTTGACATGGATTTTGTTTTCACAGGGGCTTAGAAAGGTAGGACGCCCGTTATAAAGAATGTCTGTCTTAAAAGAGCTTATTGTGGGCTTATGGGCACCTGAGAGGCAGACATCACCTATAACCACCCATCCCAGGTCGAGGCGTTGGGCATAAGGTGCACTGTTTGGACCATTTACCTGACTGTAAACTTTGTGAGCTTGGATGATGTCCCAGCCCAAGAGGAGGAGAATGTCTGCGGCTGGGTCCAGAGGAGGGATCTGTGAAGCGAGTGCCTGTAGATGAAGGTGAGCCGACACAGCCTCAGGGGTAGGTATTTCGTCTCTATTATCTGGAATGTGATCACATTCTGTCAGTGTGGGCAGCAACATGGACACTTTCCCATTCACATCCTGAATAACAAAATCAGTTGCTCTGCGTCCTCCAGCCTCTGATAAACCTGCACATGTTTTCATGGTGTATGGGAGTATGGTGCCTTTCACATTAAACATGTCAAAGAAAGCAGACTTGGCTAAGGATGAGTTGCTTTGATCGTCCAACATGGCGTACATCCTCCTTTTCTCTTCAGGGTTTGTGCGGTGATACACGTCGACTAAACAAATCTTAGAGCAGGATTTACCTTTTAGGCCTGGGCCACACACTTCTGTGCAAGTGATGTGGATTTTAATGATATATCACATATTAGCTGGGAAAATGCAGAGTCTATAGAGGTCTAGTGAGGTCTTTCACCCAGAGTTGAACTCTGTAAACAAGGCTTCAGAAAAAACCAGATGTCCCATCTGAAAAGTGCAAAGTCATGATTCCAGGAAGCGAGTGTGAAGGAAGGTTGACCATTTAAGGCAGAGTTACGAAACTCATCCTGTTTTTCCAACATTGTGTGTGTGTGTGTATGTGAGTGCGTGTGTGTGTGTGTGAGTGTATCAGGGTTATAAAAGGGGCCAGACGCTCTGTTTCGGGGGCTCTCTATGAAAAATGATCTCACTCTGTGTTGTGCCTGTGAGAACGATGTAAGGCTTAATTAAATATGTAAATAAATTACCTATAATTATTTTTATAAAAGTACAGTCTCCCTGACTCATGTTTTGAACCTGGCAAACATTTTTGCATCAACATTTTGGCGCTCCAACGTGGTCAAAACGGCAGGAATTTTTCAGTGGCTCTTCGGCTTTTTTCCCCCGGCAGACACAGGATGACAGGCGCCAAAGAGAGATAGGTAAGAACGTTTTGTTCAAGTTGTCCTGTCTGCCTCGGGGGGGGGAAGGTGGGTGAGCTGCTGCCTCCGTTTAAACTAAAACCTGAGTCTGGGAACTGTTTTCTGTTTGTTTAATTCACACGTGTGAATGACAGCTGAGAAAACTTTTAATTGATTTTAGAAGTGAGAACGAGAGCCCCAGTAATTTTTTGATTGGCAAAACAGCTGTGGAGAAAACCAGATCTGGTATTTAATCGCTTTATAAAATAAGATAATAAAATAGAA
>SSNR01000135.1:1608398-1634995 GCA_006937965.1 Callopanchax toddi
CCAACATGGCGTACATCCTCCTTTTCTCTTCAGGGTTTGTGCGGTGATACACGTCGACTAAACAAATCTTAGAGCAGGATTTACCTTTTAGGCCTGGGCCACACACTTCTGTGCAAGTAGTTGTGGTTACAGGGCTTGAAGGATCAAACTCCCCGCCGTAGCTTTGAGGCAGGAAGTTAGAGTCCTTGCTTGTCCACGGAGGTGGACCATCATGCATGGCAGACACGTGAGCATCACTGTTACATTCTGAGCATTGGATAATGGCTTTGCACTCCTTGGCTCTGTGACCTGTGGAGGAACAACACTTATAACAAATAGCATGTTCTTTGAGGATGCTTTTCCTTTCATCTAGTGTTTTTGACCTAAAACCCCTGCATTTGGCAAGTGAATGGGGCTTGTGGTGAATAGGACATTGTTTGTCTGGGTTGAGAACAGACGTTTGAGCTGTGACGTTTGTGTGACTAATATCTGTTCTGTTCACTGCAAATGGAACTCTGTATTTATTTGCTTTCACCAGTGGCTTATCAGGTTTTGGAGCTACTATGTTTGAACTTTGTAACATAAAGCTCGGATCTGTTTTCATTTCTGCATAATCATTTATAAACTGAACAAAATATGAGAAAGGTGGGTAAACTGCACCATTGTCCCTTTTGTATTTTGTCCCCTGTTTCACTCACGACTCCTGGAGTCCGTAGGGAAGCTTTTCCACAATTGGGTTTATCCCCCTTGGGGTGTCCAGAAAGCTGAGACCTGGTAGATAATTTTCGCTTTGCGCATACTGTAACTCCAGCAGAAGATCTGCAAGCTCCTGCAATAAGTGAGTGTCCTTATTGGATATTTTTGGAAAAGACTGTAAGAGTAGCTGCATGGTGGCGCAGCTGGTTAGCACTGTTGCCTCGCAGCAAGGAGGTCGTGGGTTCGCGTCCCGGCTCTGCGGCCTCTCTGCGTGGAGTTTGCATGTTCTCCCCATGCATGCGTGGGTTTCCTCCGGGTGCTCCGGTTTCCTCCCACAGTCCAAAGACATGACTGTCAGGCTAATTGGGCTGGTAAATTGTCCTTGGGTGTGAGTGGGTGTGTGGTTGTTTGTCTCGTTCGTCTCTGTGTGACCCTGCGATGGACTGGCGACCTGTCCAGGGTGTCCCCCGCCTCTCGCCCCTTGACCGCTGGAGATAGGCACCAGCTCCCCCGCGACCCTCTGTGGAGGAATAAGCGGCTGCAGAAAATGGATGGAAATGGATGGACTGTAAGAGTTGGAAAAGTGACGCTTCGACTACCTCTGGAGAACCAAAACTTTTGTCTAGACGTTGCCACAAACGTTGGAGACCTGCTTGTGGGTTGTTCAGATGGACCGCCCTGATCCTCAGAGCATGTTGGAGTGACTGCCCGCTGAGCCATTTGGTGAGGAAGTCGAGCTCTTCGCTGGGCTTGAGGTTGAGGCCTCCTATGGCGTTGCGAATGATGGACTTCCAGGACAAGTAGGACTCAGGACGGTTGTCGAAAACCTTGAATCCTGCTGTCAGCAGATCACGACGTGCCAAATAAGCTGTAAAATCTGATAGTTCAGTCTGTGGAGGCACTGAAGATTTAGGCTGGGTTGAAATGTCAGTTTTTCTGTGTGTAGGAGGAGACCTTGGTTGCTCCTGATCTACAAAATCAGTGAGATGTTCACCTGGAGAGGATGCAACTGGTGGTTGACTCTGTTGTAGATGCTGAGGGTCGTTATTACTGACCAGTTGTCCTGTATCGGGCTTTCTGTCGTCATTAACTTCCAAGCTGAAGTTAGCGAAGTGAGCGTTCACATATTCTTGAGCGCGACTGATGGAAGGAGGCGTCTTAGAGGAGACCCCTTGTTCTGTGAGGTCAACGTCATGCTCCTCATCAGCTGCTGCTTCCAGGACATGAGCTGCGGCGAGCGCTGCTTCAGCCTCACCCTCCTCCTTCAGAGCGTTTAGTGTTGCCTCAATGCGTGCCTTCTCAACCTCCACATCGATCAGGCGTTTGGTGTACTGTGCTCTGGTGCGGGCAGCTTCTGCTTTTGCTCTGGCTCGGGCTGCCGCTTGACTGGTGGATGAACGGTGTGAAGAGCACGAGGAGCGTGAAGAGCACTCTGACCGGACCACCAGCTGGGAGAGAGGCGGTGAAGATTCAGACTGAGACATCTTGGGTGCTTGCTAGGTAGATAATCTTTTTACTCTGCTGCCCTCAGTTGAATGTATGGCTATTCAACTTATGCAGCGAGCTAAACATGAGAGGAGATGGTTCCAGGAACGACAGGACACATCGCTTTGTCTTTGTGTTTTTACTGAAGACCGTTTTTCCTCTTTTGATTTGTAAGAAGATTATGGCTCAACAAACTCTCCAACGATGTAAAATGAGCTTAAAATAGTGCAGCTTGTTTGCTCCTGCAGCCATTTTCTCACACTGCCGGCATGAACTTTGCCTGCTGCTTACAACACATCACCAAAGGGGGCAGTGTAGCACAGCCAAACTAACTAAAGAAGAAGCCACAAAACTCAAGGGATAATAAAGCCCTCTAGTGGGAAAACTGAGAATTACACTAGTAAAAGAAAACCAATAGAGCAATAACAGAAGGGCAGAATAACTATATTAACCTTGAGACAACCTCTGCCTCCGCTCCAAAAAAAATCTCTCTGGGCAACTTTGATAAGTCTCATCACATAATGAGGATGAGGGGGGCCCTCGCCNACAAAAGGAGAGTGGGATTTTGATCTCACGGCTCTTGCAGAACGATGTTCTGGGGTTGGATTATTCTAAATTACTCACTGCTTTGGTTGGATGAAATTGATGAGAAACTGGGATGGATCTCACTTTCTAGACAGAATTATTGATTCTGTGGGTTGGAACAACTAAATTAAAAGACCCCGCACTGCTTGGTTTGGTTGAAATTGAAATAAAAGAATTTGAGATTGATTCTCAAATACTTTGGACAGAACACTGTTTCTGTGGATTGGCATGTAAATTGCTGAGGGAAGACACTCAAGGAAGCAGTGTCGGGTGGAAAGCAGTGGAGGAGTGTATATCACCTGCGAACAGTTCAAAGTGAACTGAGGGATTCACCGTGATCGAGTGAATTCAGAAATGGGACTTTAACAGAATCGTTATCGTATTCTGTGGCCTGTGAAAAAGATACCCTAGGATGCCAGCCCATGTGAGCTGAGGAGATACCAGTAATGATGATGTGGTGTGTGTGAGTGTGTGTGTCAGCCACGCGCACTCACACACACACTACAATAATTGCTGAAGGAAACTCACCGTGATCGTGTGAGTTCAGAAAATAGGTGTCTAACAGACTCTTTTTCGTTTTCTGTGGACATTGAAAAAAGGATTCCCGCGGATGCCAGCCTTGGAAAGCTGAGGAGATACCAGTGATGATGATGTGGTGTGTGTGAGTGTGTGTGTCAGCCATACACGCTCGCGCACACACTCACACACACACTGCAATAATTACTGAAGCAAATTACCGTGATCGTGTAATTTGAAATAGAGGTGTTTAAAATAAAAGGATCGTGATCGTATTCTTTGCGTCTTAAGCGCGTTTAGATAAACATCTAAAAGATAGCAGACAACGTTTGGATAAAAGGCCGGCCTTCAGATATATTTTGGTCTGCAGACAATAGTAAAATTGCTTTAAAAGTTGAAAACTCAGTCTAGAATAGAAATGGAGTGTGCACACAAAAAGGGGGATTATGGAAAAAGAGCTCTAGTTTGAATGAAATACAGGTACATTTTACAAAATCGAAAAATAGGACAGTTGAAAGCTTTAAAGAGTTGCCAAGTGATACTTTAAAATAGTACAAAATAGAATTGTAACCCATTAAAGTAAAATATAATATAATAACGGCATAAACTGGAAGTTTATGTTTATTACGTCCCAGGTGAGATATTTAGACCCAGGTATATATCTTAGTTTAGGTGTGGCGTCCCAGGAGGGTCAGCCCACGTGTGCTGTATAAGCTTAGAAGTAGGTCATCACAGCCGGCAGAGGGGATCCCCGTTCTAAGAGTATCTAAAATTGTTCATAAAAATATTCTTAACTGTAGTAAATTACTGGTTACAACACTGCAGGAAAAACTAGAGAGCTCTATAGGATTTGTTTGTCTGTTTGTTTGTATTGTCTGTGTTTGTCCGTGTTTTATGTGGAGTCCAAAAATCAGATCTGAAGTCTGATGAAATGTAATATGTTTGGAAGTATGTAAAATAAATCAGGGTTGATCCAGCTGGATGTTGAAATTNNTACCGTAATTTCCGGACTATAAGCCGCTACTTTTTTCCCTTGCTTTGGACCCTGCGCCTTAAACAACGGTGCGGCTTATCTGTGGCTCAGCTAACGGCTACCAAGGGGGCGCTATCAAAGCACCAGCGCACAACAAAGTATGTTTTGAAAAACTGGACTGCTGCGTGATGATGATGGAGAGTAAGAGATGACTGTTTGGGAACTGCTGTATCAAAATAAGCAGCCTACCTTGTTATGTCTTCCTCCTCCTGCGTGCTAAAACCATCAAAATCCTCTTTGTCAGTGTCAGAAACGAACAGGCCCAGAATCGCCTCATCAGCCAGTCTCTCTCCTTTGTTGTCGCTCTGAAAACCAATAAAATCCTCTTCCTCTTTGTCAGTGTCTGAATCAAACAGCCTCCGAACGGCTCAATCAGCTATTGCGCAATCCACTTCTATGGCCGTGTGTCGCATTTGCGCATGCGCACGTAATTTACGTGACCGCGATTCATAAAGCTTTTGCGTGTTTTACGTACGTGCGTTTACCTCGCAGTCACGTTCATTACGTGCGCATGCACAAACGCGACGCGTGGCCATATTAGAGGATTACGCAATAGCTTATGGAGCCCTCGTTCGGAGGCTGTTTTACTCCGAAACTGATGAAGAGGAAGAGGATTTTATTGGTTTTTAGAGGGACAACAAAGGAGAGAGACTGGCTGAGGAGGCGATTCTGGACCTGTTCATTTCTGACACTGACGATGAGGATTTTGGTGGTTTTAGTACGCAGGAGGAGGAAGACGATGACACGGTAGGCTGCTTATTTTTGATACAATAGTTCCCAAACAGTCATCTCTGTCCCAACAATCCCCTCTGTGGTAGCAGGAACTCATATATAGAGTAATTAAACATTAAGGAACAGTGAGGCCAGCTAGTGCTGCTGGAACCGGTTGGGCCGCTCCGGCTTTCTCTCAGTTCAAGCAGCAATCAGTAGCTGCCCAAGGTGGTAAAACATTTACATACGAACAGTAGGCTGTGTCCTCAGAGCAGACAACAACCGTATTCACATACAAACAGACAAAGGTATGTGGGTGTGAGAGTAGCCTCTAAGTGGCCTCCCACACACACATACATATGGTAACTAAACATTAAAACACCCGCGGCTTATAGTTAGGTGCGGCTTATGTGTGGACAAATCTGCAATTTCCCCCAAATTTAGCTGCTGCGGCTTATATTCAGGTGCGCCTTATAGCCCGGAAATTACGGTAGACAGAGCCCACCGCAGCCTTGCTTCCAAACCAGCTCCAGGAAGTAGTCCACGCCCGGTCATCGTTCGTTTTCACCGTTTCCAGGTGAAGGATTTAGTCATCAAGGAAGCACGTAAGCGTGGCAACTCGTTGGAGTATGACGGACACAAGATCCGGATCTACGAGGACTACGCCGCGGAGGTTCTGAAGCAAAGGGCTGAATATAAGGACGTAATGGCCGTGCTCTATAAGAACGGATTTCGTCCATCTCTCATCTTCCCGGCGAAATTGCGCATCACCCTTCAGAACGGCGAGAAGAAGTGGTTCCCTTCTGTCTCTCAGGCAACTCGTTTCATTGACAGTTTGGATAATAGATCGGATCCATCACAATCTAATGGTCGTATGACTAAGGTTGGAGGGGGGATTAAATAGAGCTGCAGCGATTCGTCGATGACGTCGACGAATCGATTTTAAAAAAACGTCGACGTCAAATCCGGAAGTCGACGCGTCGCGCGCGCACACCACACGCACGCGGGGAACCAAAACAAAGCCGCATGGAGAACCGAACTCCGTCTCTAACAGCTTTCAGGTTCAGCAGCTTGCACTCCCAAGCTCTACATGTCACCAGAACACAACCCGCCGCTCTACCTCAAAGTTTTAGGAATACTTTAAAGCAGCAAAGGACAGAAACCTGCTCCAGGAAGGAGAATGAAGAGACTCACCGCCCTGGCTGCTGCTGCTGTGGTAAAATCCTGCTAAATCGACCTTCTGAACGTTTGTTCTCAGCAACAGGGACGATTGTAAGCAAAAAAAAAAAANATTGTGGTAATGCTGTCTTTTTGGGGGAGTATAATGTGACACACCTGTTTCAGATGCATACTGGTAATGCTGTCTTTTTGGGGGAGTATAATGTGACACACCTGTTTCAGATGCATACTGGGTCAGCTGCTGATGGTGTTTCTAATTATAAACTCTCATTAGTGATAGCAGAAGCATTGATATTCTGCTGTTATTCTTCATTTTCTGTTGCAGTTTTTGGTCTATCACTCTTCAGCTTTGGAACAACACATAAAATGACGATGACTTTTGGCAGCAGTGACTTGTAGCTACGGTATAAATGAAGTTAGCGAGGAGGTGCTAAAACACAACCAGTGGTGATTTCTAGGGGTGTTCAAGGACCTCTAACTTTTTATTCAGCATCTCTGAAAAAATAAACTAAAATAAATTATCATCACAATTCTGTGAGGTAATTCTCAAACTTATTTGTTCTTTGAAGACGTTTCGCTGCTCATCCGAGTCTTTATTAATTCTGTCTATAGTAAAGGAGAGTGAGGCTTATAAACTGTGCTTATCTTCATCTGTCTGTGACACACCTCCTTCCTGCCTCCTGAAGGTGTTGTCTCCACTGTATTCGACTGAAATCCTGGTGAGTTGTTTTGATTAGATGGACGACATGAATTTGATTGGAATTGTCTGGGAGTTAAGTTCAGAGCAGACTGGTAGGTGCTGGAAAGATTCAATCTGAGTCCTCCTCCTCTGTTTAAAGTTGGTTTTTCACGTTTGACATAGATGACTTCTTTAACTCCTCTCTCAAACCATCGGTCTTCTCTGTCCAAAATGTGTACGTTGTCGTTTTCAAAGGTGTGTCCCTTGTCTTTGAGGTGGAGGTGGACTGCTGAGTCCTGGCCTGATGATGTGGCTCTCCTGTGTTGAGACATGTGCTTGTGTAGTTGTTGTGTTGTTTCTCCAATGTAAAGGTCTGAACAATCCTCACTGCACTGGACTGCATAAACAACACCACTGATCTTCTGATTGGGAGCCTTGTCCTTAGGATGAACCAGTTTCTGTCTGAGGGTGTTGTTGGGTTTGAAGTTTACTGGGATGCTGTGTTTGGAGAAAATTCTTCTCAGTTTCTCTGAGACTCAGTGGCGGCCCGTCCATAGGGGGCGCTGGGGCGCGGAACCACCAGTCCCAAGAAGAAGAAGAAGAGAAATAGGATCACAAAATATAAAAAACTAACATAAAAAGAAAACTAAACGAGCCATCCATTATATATACAATAAGTGCTGTGTATAATCTGCATTTAGGTGTAGTTTAGAAAGGTTTTCTTACTATTTTTTACTGGACCGATAGGTCGTGTTTCTTTGGGTTCTACTGCGCATGTCTGGACGGGACGCCGTCCCAACATAGCGCATTGTTTTTTGCCCCTGACGCATGCGCACTGGCAATTGTTTTTTGCCGCTGACGCATGCGCACTGGCAATTTTTTCCTGATGCATGCGCACTGAGTGCAAAAAATAGGAGATCGCTCGGGACGCAGGTCTTCAGCGTCCCTGTGTGACATGCGCACAACGGCAGGAGACTGGAGTGTTGCTCAGACTGAAACCGGAAGTTCTTGCTCTCTTTTTAATGGAGGGTAGAAAATGGATATTTATTCAAAGAATCCTTCTTGCCCGCTTGTGAAAACAAGCCGAATGATTCCATTTGTCCTGATTTCATCAAATCAATGGTGAGTGACTTCGTTTGTTTGTTTCTTTTCTTAATAACTCTGCTGTCCTCAGTTGAATGTATGGCTATTCAACTTATGCAGCGAGCTAAACATGAGAGGAGATGGTTCCAGGAACGACAGGACACATCGCTTTGTCTTTGTGTTTTTACTGAAGACCGTTTTTCCTCTTTTGATTTGTAAGACTGTGAACATACAGTAAAATAATACATAACCATCAGAATTGGCTTATTTTGTAACCAAAAACAGAAGTTAGCAACATAGCTTTTCTTATGCTTTACATTCACCATAAACATAAGTTCAAATAACCTCTTAAGTAACAGAAAAGTAATATATTTTACAGAAAATAAAGCTACACATTGATTACTTACAGATTATGGCTCAACAAACTCTCCAACGATGTAAAATGAGCTTAAAGTTGTGCAGCTTGTTTGCTCCTGCAGCCATTTTCTCACACTGCCGGCATGAACTTTGCCTGCTGCTTACAACACATCACCAAAGGGGGCAGTGTAGCACAGCCAAACTAACTAAAGAAGAAGCCACAAAACTCAAGGGATAATAAAGCCCTCTAGTGGGAAAACTGAGAATTACACCAGTAAAAGAAAACCAATAGAGCAATAACAGAAGGGCAGAATAATAACTATGTGTCTGTCACGGATTTTCCCATTCAAAAACCCCGCGGCTAGCAGTACTAAGTCCTGATGAGTGAATTTATACCTTAGATAGCGACATGTTTGTTGAGGTGTCTGCCAAATGTTAGAGAAATACAGATACTAGTGAGTGAATACGTTGGTTTATGTAGTTTAGCCCGTTTTTCATGCGTTTTCTCTACTTTTCATTAAATTATTATGGCGTTTTAAGGAAGTTTGGTCTGACTGGGTTTGATGGGACTTATCAATGGATTTGACTTTATTTTGTTGTTAATTCACTTCATTAGTTGAGCCGATTGTCATGACTTGCTTGGTTAGTGGTTGTTGTCTGAATTGTAACATTAATTATCTGACTGTGTTAGTTAGAGATGGATTTATTTGTTTGTGGTGTCAGTAGAAAGATAATTGTGAATATTAAGTAATGTTTTTGACTTTGTCAGGTTGTTTTTTTCCTTGAAACTCCTGACCACATTGTGGTTGTTTTTTTTATTTTTATTTGTATCTAATTATATTGATATTATTCTAAGGTCTCCTTATGAAGACTTTATGATTTCTTTACTGTTTGATGTGTAGAATTACACCTAACAGCACCACATTTCTAGAGAACTGGTGGTAGGGATTTTTACCAGCAAAATATTCAGTCAGATGAAAATATTTTGCATCATTCCCTGCCCTAGTGGTGATATGTGATTTTTTTTTTTTGCGCATCTGAAAACTGACTAGCAAAAATGCGCCCCACCCAAAAAAAATTTCACCAGCCGCCACTGCTGAGACTCCTGCTACGTATGGGATGACGATGCAGTTGTCCTTGTCTTTTTTTTTTGTTGCTGTTGTGGAGTTCTTTCTGGATGTCTTTGTGGATTTAATGAAGGCCTGGTTTGGGTATCTGCAGGTTTGGAGAGCTTCTTTGATGAGTTTCTGTTCCTTTTGTTTTTCTTCAGTTCTAGTGGGAACAGAACCAAATAAGTCCAATTGCCTTTATTTAAAACCCTTTTTTGATTTCCATGACCTAGATGACTGAGAACCTTCACCAGCATAATTCTCAAACCCTAATTACCCAAATTAATTTTAGTGAAGAAAAAATGGTGATGGCCAAATGGAACCACTCTGATTAAAGGCATACTCAGTAGCCAGGTAAACAATGTAGCTTTTGTAGCATCATCAATAGATGCTCTGACCTCTGCCCACGTGATCATCACAAACACTACTCCAGCTTTTCCCAATAACTTGGATTATAATGGATCTTTACTGTGTTTAACCTGAATCAACACTCCTTCAAGGTTCGGTCATTTCAGAAGAATCCACCTGACTCTTTTAATAATAATATAAGCTAAAGACTCTCTGTGTCTCTTCCTAAAATGACACTTTAATCTGTTACAGAAATGTCTTAATGTGATTAATGCACTTTCTCTTACAGCACTAAGAATGTTGATCCAGTTCAGTATTATTTTCATACTTCTACTGTGCTAAAGGTAAAAACCAGTATTACTTACAGTGGAGGAAATAATTATTTGACCCCTTGCTGATTTTGTAAGTTTGTCCAATGACAAAGAAATGAGAAGTCTCAGAACAGTACCATTTTAATGGTAGGTTTATTTTAACAGTGGCAGATAGCACATCAAAAGGAAAATCAAAAAAATAACTTTAAATAAAAGACAGAAACTCATTTGCATTTCATTGAGTGAAATAAGTATTTGAACCCCTACCAACCATGAACAGTTCTGGCTCCCACAGAGTGGTTAGACACTTCTACTCAATTAGTCACCCTCATTAAAGACACCTGTCTTAACTAGTCACCTGTATAAAGGACACCTGTCCACAGAATCAATCAATCAAGCAGACTCCAAACTCTCCAACATGGGAAAGACCAAAGAGCTGTCCAAGGATGTCAGAGACAAAATTGTAGACCTGCACAAGGCTGGAATGGGCTACAAAACCATTAGCAAGAAGCTGGGAGAGAAGGTGACAACTGTTGCTGCAATTGTTCGAAAATGGAAGGAGCACAAAATGACCATCAATCGACCTCGGTCTGGGGCTCCACGCAAGAGCTCACCTCGTGGGGTGTCAATGATTCTGAGAAAGCTGAGAAATCATCCTAGAACTACACGGGAGGAGTTAGTTAATGACCTCAAATTAGCTGGGACCACAGTCACCAAGAAAACCATTGGAAACACATTACACCGCAATGGATTAAAATCCTGCAGAGCTCGCAAGGTCCCCCTGCTTAAGAAGGCACATGTGCAGGCCCATCTGAAGTTTACCAATGAACACCTGAATGATTCAGAGAGTGACTGGGAGAAGGTGCTGTGGTCTGATGAGACCAAAATTGAGCTCTTTGGCATTAACTCAACTCGCTGTGTTTGGAGGAAGAAAAATGCTGCCTATGACCCCCAAAACACCGTCCCCACCGTCAAGCATGGAGGTGGAAACATTTTGCTTTGGGGGTGTTTTTCTGCTAAGGGCACAGGACAACTTCACCGCATTAACGGGAAAATGGACGGAGCCATGTATCGTCAAATCCTGAGCGACAACCTCCTTCCCTCTGCCAGGAAATTGAAAATGGGTCGTGGATGGGTGTTCCAGCACGACAATGACCCAAAACATACAGCAAAGGCAACAAAGGCGTGGCTCAAGAAGAAGCACATTAAGGTCATGGAGTGGCCTAGTCAGTCTCCAGACCTTAATCCTATAGAAAATCTATGGAGGGAGCTGAAGGTCAGAGTTGCACAGAGACAGCCTCGAAACCTTAAGGATTTGGAGATTTGGAGATCTGCAAAGAGGAGTGGACCAAAATTCCTCCTAACATGTGCGCAAACTTGGTCATCAATTACAAGAAACGTTTGACCTCTGTGCTTGCAAACAAGGGTTTTTCCACTAAGTATTAAGTATTTTTTGTTACAGGGTTCAAATACTTATTTCACTCAATGAAATGCAAATGAGTTTCTATCTTTTATTTAAAGTTATTTTTTCGATTTTCCTTTTTATGTGCTATCTGCCACTGTTAAAGGTCCCATGACATCGGTTTCCATGTTTTCTGACTTATCTATCATGTTGCAACGTTGAGTTCTCACCTTAAACCTGCCAGAAAGAGCAAAAAACGGCGTCCAACTGTCTCCTAGTACAGCCAGTGAGAAGCTCTTCAAGATTTCAGACCCAGGTTTCAAACAGTTTTTTTCACTCCAGCCCGCTATGAGGTCATAGTGACCCGGACTTGCTTATATGGTAAATTCTCCTCCCACATGCACGTTCACGACAACTGGAGCGAGGCAGTGCCGCCGTCATTGCCCATAGACCGTGTAGTGTTTAGTTTCAGTTTCGTTTCTCTTTCACGTGACGGCACTGCCCCCTGCTGCAGCAGAAGTGTCAGGCTGCCAAATAAGGAGAAACCCAGCAGAACCGGAAGGCGGCGCTTTCTTCTGATCTCTGAGTTGCTCGTTAGGAAATAATTACAGCGTATTTTGAGTTATAATGGTGCAACGCTAATCTAGAGGCATCAAAGATTACACCTGTTTAATATAAAGTGATTTAAATATGGAGTCACAGGCACTTTAAAATAAACCTACCATTAAAATGATACTGTTCTGAGACTTTTCATTTCTTTGTCATTGGACAAACTTACAAAATCAGCAAGGGGTCAAATAATTATTTCCTCCACTGTATATTAACTGTTACCTTTGACATTAAAGGTTGGGTCATGTGACTTTAATAATGCAATTTGATAGGTCCACGACTCCTTAACCTCCATCTTAGCTTGCCTCGAGCTGACTTTCATGTTACTTCTCATCAAGCCTCGATGAGCCACGCTTCAGCTGTTTTTATGAGCTACACAGTTGAAACCTGTCAAAACCCGATCGGCCCTGCCGGCCGATCTATTAATCCCCCTGAGGAAGACAACACCCGTCTTTGCTCGTACCAGCATGGGGACCCCAGCCTCACACCAGCCATGTCTCTGCTAGGAGCTCGGATCCCGGACGAAGCCAACCGGCGACTGGACAGTCACCGGAGGCTGGACGAAGCAGCCGGGAAGGACCATCCGCTTCCCCACGGCTTCTCCACTCTGCCAGGCTACGATCCACTGGGACCGGTGCAACCCCGGTAGGAGAAACCTATCTGGTAAACCAGAGGCCTGTTGATAAGCTAACCGCTCACTCCAACACATCACTGATCCACCAGTAACTCTACCCCTCACTCACTCCTTAACCTAAATTAATAACCCTAGTCTAAACATCACAGACTCAGCCGTTAATCTCAAAGTTTAACCAACTAGAACACAAGTACCATCGTGTTTAACTAGCCACTGTTCTTATTACCTCAACTGTTAAATGTGTGTACTATCGTACGCTTAGTGCAATAAATTTTGTAAGATTTATTTCACGACTCTGGTTCAGATTCATCAACAAATGGTACGTAACTAACTCACTGTATTTTAGAGAACCTAGTGTCAATCTGTAATTAATCTCAGCTATATCAAAGGTTACAGGCTCAGAGAGAGACCTCAATAAATCCTAAAATAGACTGAAGTAATTCACAGAAGGTGGGTATAATAAACACAACGCTTTATTCCACTACACTTTTAACGTTTTTTTTAAAGCCTCTTAACAACGTTCTAATATAGTATAGCTATAAATATATTGTGGATATTTTAAAAAATCAGAAAGAAATCAATAAAGTAGTTGTCCCACAGTTCTCTAAAAACTTCAGCCAATCCTATCGTTCGGTCCGAACGATAGGATTGGACAATCCAGCTGTCTGTCCACCGCATTTCCTCACTGCTTGGATTGGCATTAATCTGCCCGGACACATTTTGGGGCAGAACATCCCGGAAGTGAAAGAAGTAGGATAGAGAGCCGCGCTGTTAGCGCTTCCATTTAAGATAAAAATATGTAGCGTAATATAACCTGATTTTATCGTTATAGTACGAACACACTTCTGCAAGGTTATCAGCTTAGTTTTGTTGGTTTTAATGCTAATCACTGTTAGCTACCTTCACTAAACTGATGGTTATGCAGGCTTTCTAGATTCTTTTGATTCAAAGGGAGACCTACGTACGTATATTTGAAAGTTATAAACCAGAAGCTGACTTAGACTTCAGTTATTTTATTAAAGAAAACAGATTGAATAAACAGACAGATGTGAGGTAGATAGTTGCATCTTAAGAGATCCTTCTGATGTTATTAAGCTGAGAGTTAATGACGAGAGCCCGTGAGATATTTATATCTCTAGGGAGTCGGAGCTAGTTAGGAGGAGAACTGAGCTACGTTGACAGGAGTGTTATTTATCAAGAGCCTCAGTTTACCCAGATCGGAGTTGATACCTGCTAAGACCGCTCCAGATCGCCTCGGCGTGAGGTGGAGGTGGAGGTTCGTCGGTGTGATCGTTGATCTGACGAACCTCAGAGTTATCCCCGGTGACGTGACGTTACCGCAGGCACGGAGGAGTCTGTCGAGCCGGTCTAGCTGGTCCATGGTCGGCGGGCGCAGAGGCTAACCGGCTTTCCCATGGCAGGTGAAAAGAAGCAGACAGATGGTGTCTGGCTTCTTAGCCGGAGCAATGTTCTCGACCGGTGAGGCTGGTTACTCACGAGCTCGGTCGGCATCGAGGCCTTCCGTGTAGCGGAGGAAAACGGAGGCTGTGTTCTCTCGTGTAGGTTGAACGAGAACTGAGGAGACTCAGTTCTTCCAGGCAGGAAGTTGGGACGTGGCACGCTTTGGACGCGTGGACCAATGGGAGAGAGTTACCAAGTCACGTGGTTCTCGTCATTAGAAACCCAGGAAGTTTAATGGATTACTAATATGTTTTAACCTTTTAGCAAAAGTGGAAACCATAAAATAATACTGATGCAACATCAACATTCATGAATACTGGAAGAAAATGAATTAATCACATTAAGACATTTCTGGACAGTGGATTAAAGGTAGTTTCTTTTTAGAATGAGACATCAAAGAGTTCTTAAGTTTAATTATTAATTAAAGGAAATCTTCTTAGTCTTCCGACACGACCGGTCCTGGAAGGAATGTTGATTCAGGTTACAACATAATAAAAGAGTCATTTTAATCCAAGTTATTAGGAAAAAGATGAGTTATTGTGGTGGTGAACCAGATGTCAGAAATCAGAGATAGTAACGCTTTGCCAGCGCTACAAATACCAGAGTCCCCCCCAAAAAACACATTTTCAGCTAGCAGAAAACTAAAAACGTTTGGAGGTGAAAAGAGGAAAAGCTGGGGGAACATTTCTGCGGCTGGAGTTATACTCTGCTTTGTCACCTTTGCAAACCGTGGTCCTATGTCGGTGAGAGGCTGGCATATGGATTTTACCCGATGGGAGGGGTGAGTTCACCGAGACGTGTTTCTGTAAAATAGCTAGCGAGACCTCGTTTGCTTACCTGGCTACTGAGTATGGCTTTAAGTTCACCTAAATAATTTAGATCTGGATAAGCTGCTTTTATTTTTAAATTGACTTTTATTTTGAAAGAGACCACTGAATCATCTATTGAGCAGACTGAGGTACCCCTAGAAATATTTGCTTAGACTAAAACCAGTCAGACTGATGAAGAATGTGGAGCTTTTATTAAAACAGGGAGACCTACGTGTCTATGTATTTACAGTCTGAGTTAAAGTGAGGCGCTGAGAAGGAGATCTGTTTCTAAGATCACAGCTTTAGACTAAACAAACAATTCTCTTTCATAAGAAGGTGGAACTTTGATCATCAGAAATCAGGATGTTAAATTTTCAAAATAAGCCTTGTTTCAGTGTTGGGTCTCCTCTAGTACTGGCAGGGGAGGATTAAGGTGCACTGGGGCCCCTAGGCTACACTTGTTCAGGGGCCCCCTGGTCTGTGACCCGAAACTTTGACCGCTACCAATTGTTCCAATCGCTTGTGTGTGTGTATATATATATATATATATATATATATATATATATATATATATATATGCATGTATGCGTGTATATATATTATGTATTTACTCAATCAGCGTTGCTTATGATTTTGTGGACCAATACAGTTTAAGAATATTCTTGCATGTAAATTTAAATAAAATCATATATTTCAGGGTTCTCTGCTCAAATAGAGGCAGAGGTGGTACCATCCTGACCATTTTGACTGATGGTAAAAAAATACAATAAAATCCGGTCATAATCTATTTTTACCTGTCACTTATTAATTTAGAAATTATAATAATGACATTTTCGGCAGCATTATTTCATTCCTTGTAAACAAATATTGGAATCGTTCCGTGACCTTTCCTCCTCCACTGCAGTTTGGAGAACCTGATGTTTAATGAAGCTGCAGAACAGAAGATCGTGATTCTGAAGGTTCAGCTCAGTTGATCTGCACACCAGGTCCAGTTCAGTTCATAAATCCAGACTGATCTAGAGAATAAACCAGCTGATCACAAAGTCTTCATCTGGAGAACTCTAATAACTCTCCCCGTCTGAGGACTGGCGCAGCGCATGAGCGCATCCACGCGATCGCCTCTGACTGCAACATTTATATGTCAGTTCAGTTCATAAATCCAGACTGATCTAGAAAATAAACCAACTTGGTTCAACGCTATGGGAGTTCTCGTTCTCTGAACCGCTGAGCTCCAGGATTCTGGACGTGGCGTTCCACGTCCAGAATCCGGAGCGCTGCGCATTTACGCAGTAGGAGTCCCTCTGACAGGCTGCTGCAGCCACTCGCCAATACAGCGCGGTCTGATGGCGCGTGCGCACACACACACACACACACACACACACACAGGTGTGTGATTTTAATCCGTCAAATGACCGAAAATGACGAAAAACGATCAGCTAGCGTCGCAAAAACCAGGTGGACCCGCTCCGTCGGTACCACCGGTTCCTCATAAATCCTGGAAACATAACATTTGTTTTAGTACTGACTTGGTACAGAAGAACTGGGTTTCTTGACAACACTACTACTGGATACAAAAAACCCCAAAACAATATTTACCTGTTTGCTGCAACTGCATAACATCCACACAGCTGCGGGCAGAGTGAAATCAGCTGGAGGCGGCCGCTATGCAAATTTGAAAAACCCTGCTGACCAATGGGGGCCCCCAGATACACGGGGCCCCTAGGCTTTAGCCATACCTAGCCTGTGCATTAATCCGGGCCTGAGTACTGGGCTACATCAGGTTTTGTACAGAAAGAAAAGTTTGCAAAAAATGAAACCGTTTACAATCGAATGCGTTTTCCTTAAATAGTTGCAGATGATTTTAACATGTGTTTACTTTAGTTAATAAAATGTTTAATTTGAATTCCAGTTATATTAAAATAATCTAAGTGTGTTTTCAGTTAGAGATATAAAAGCTGCTCTAGAGACCAACACTGCTCAGTTGGTTCTCACTCAGCTAGAACTCCAGATGACAAAAAACAGACACAAACTAAGTCAACTGGTATAAATTTATATAAAAATGTTATTTAAAATTCAGAGTATGATAGTCTGTTAACTAAATCTAGTTGGCACACACGCACACACACCTACACACACACACACACGCTTTGGCTTTTATATCAGAGAGGTGACATTCTGCATACTCTAAATAGTTAAACCATCAATTACTTAAATCTTTTGATGCAACATTTTACACTCAAGAATTTTGAGTGGATTGCAGACCAGTTTATTGATAAAGTTAGTTTATATTAATATAATGAACAGCTGGGATGAACGTTAGCTCCTCCAAATATGAGGCCATGACTTGTGACTGGAAACAGGTAGAATGCTTCCTCCAAGTAAAAAAAGAGTTTCTGCCTCAAGTGTTTGAGTTCAAGTATCTTGTCTTGCTCTCTAGAGATGCTTGAATGGAGCAGGTGGATTCATGTTCGGTAATTGTTACATCCCCTGAAAGGGGTCTAGGAGATGCAAAAAAAAAAAGGGGACTAACACAAAAGGCCAAAAACACAAAGTACAGATTATTAAGTAGTTTTATTATTATTGCTCAGGCAGAAGGAGGCGCTGCAAGGGAAAACAAACTAAAAATCACTCCTTAACTAAAAATCACCCAATGGGGAAAAACCCTAAATAAACTAATAAAACAAAAAGGCCTAACTAAAACACTCTCTACGAGGTTTGCTAAAGGTTTTAAAGGGATACAATACTAACTAAAGGAGCCGAGAAATAACAAAAAGAGGCGATAAATGCTATAAATACCAAACGGTAGTAAACAAAAGTCAAAGTTAACTAAGGGAGTCTGTGGCTGAAAAATAAAGCTACACAGAAAACCGGCAGGTAACTACGATGTGTTAAATAACTAAACAAAAACTGCCGAACTACGAATCACGCTGGAGATCAAATCACAACAATCAATATGGGTCAGCAACCAAGGGGGGGGGGACCATACGCCAGAACCCGTCTGCTCAGTTTCCCCCCAAATGACAGGCCGCTCCCTTCTCTTAAGCACGCCGAGCTGATTGCCGAATTCCCTACAGCTGTGCGGGCCCGGCGCGTTGCTCTGGAGACAGGGGCGGAGCCAAGGGCTGTCAGTGTCAGCGGAGCTGACAGGAGGAAGGATCGGGTGCCGAAGGCAGGAGATCGTAACAGTAATCAGGGTGTTGCTTTAGTCTGTTGTGGTGAAGACAGAGCTGAGTCCAAAGTCAGGGCTATCAGTTTAGTGGTCTGTCTGTTCCAATCCTCACCTATGGGCATTAGATGTGGATCATGACCAAAAGGACAAGATCCCAGAAGTGGCCCAATGAGCTTCCTCCATAGGGTGGCTGAGCTCAGCCTTAGAGGTAGAGCGAGAGGTTCTGCTAGCTGAGAGTAGAGCTGCTGCTCTGGAGGTTCAGACGTATGTTTAAGATGCCTCCTGTTCACCTCCCTCTGGAGGTTTTCTAGCTCCGGAGGAGACTTAGGACTCAATGAGGGATCTCTTCATAATCCCTCTTCAGGTCTCCAGGTCAAGACACAGCAGTCCACCTACACCTCAAGGACAAGGGACATTGATGGCAGTGTGAAGGCAGTGCTGGTAAATCACGAGACAAACCATACTGTAACAAATTACTAATGAATGAACGAGTCAGCTGATTCAACTCTTATTACTTTATTGAATCTAATGGGTTACAGCAGCTGTGGATGTTTAGCAGGAAGAGAAAACATATTTTTGTTTTATTTAGAAGAGATGAATCGTTGAATATCAAAATCCTGTCTGCTTTCTGTGATATTTCCCACTTTTAACTGTCTGTGTTTGACGTCATTTTTCTGTATTGTTCTTTTTTTGGTTGTTATTTTCATATTCATGGCTTGGCTTCAGGCGGCTAATGCTCTGACGTCCAAGCAGGAAGCTGGCTGATAAAGACTCTTAATCGGTAACCTCTGATAATAGACCTTGCAGGCAATTATACAGTTACATGGAACAGGTGACATTTTCACTTCAGACACCACCTCCTTCCTCTCATCCACCTTATTTACCTCAGAACTCCATGAATAGAGATTAATAACTAAGCTGTTTGCTGGGTGTTAATTACTGCTATTTTGAACAAAGCTGCACAGCCACAAGGCTGTGTGTGTTCAGCAACACATCAGAGGACTTGCCGTTTCCATAAGTGGAAGTATTTGTCACAGCAGCTGTGTTTATCACAGTTAAGAGGCAGAAAGAGATAACAGGAACAGTAAAGGGCATTTGCAGAAATGCCAAGTTTGGCTCATATTGGCCACAGAAAGTCATGCATTGCTTTTTTAGTTTAGAGAGGTGTATTACTAAAGAACCATCATTTGTATCACATGAAGGTAAAAGTAGTAGGAACACCAGTGACACTGAAACCTAAGTACGGCAATATTCACGGCAACCAAATATGACTCACCAGCCACTGTATTAGGTATATCTTGCTACTACCTATATTTGTGTAGATCTGCCTGATTTTTCATGTCATAGCTGCAAAAAGGTGTTGAAAACATTCTTCAGAGGTTCTGGTCCCTGTTAACATGACAGCATAATCCCGGACTCAAAAAAAGAAAGAAAAACATCCAAGATGGCGCTACAGACAGCAGCCTCACTCATTTGCTGCCTTGTGCTAAGCTTATAGCAGTGTTTAAAATTTCTGGAGGACATTGGTGTTTCAGTGAGTCTTTTCACCATGGTGAGCTGTTTTTTTCTCCCTGTGTAACACGGAGAACTGAGCCATGCGTAACCAGTTAACAGGTACGGTGAATGCAGTGGCTGAAACACCTCAGAGACTACTCCTACTCTTTGCTCAACAATAACAGAGAATTCCTGTGAGATTCAGCATTTTATAATTATTCTGTTTTGTTTGTCAAATTCCACAATTTTGCCAGTGTTTTCCGCATTGTGGAAATCATAGGGCCCATCCCATGACCGAATGATGACTTTGGTACAATTTAAGACACCGACCCAATTCCGTGGTATCAATTGAGGACCGACTCACGTGATCTGAAACGATGCCTTGTTACAGTCTTAGTTTTGTTGGACCTTTCTGCAGCTTTTGACACTGTTGATCACAGCACCTTAATAAACAGACTCCGTGACTTGGTGGGGATCTCTGGAACAGTTTTAGACTGGTTCCGATCGTACCTCTCAAACAGAAGTTTCAGTGTCCATATAAACAACATCATGTCAGATACTACAGATCTGTTCTGTGGGGTACCCCAAGGCTCTGTTCTGGGTCCACTCCTGTTTTTACTATATATCCATCCTCTTGGACAGATCATTAGTAGATGTCACAATGTCTCCTACCACCTTTATGCAGATGACATTCAGCTGTACTGCTCCTTCAAGGACTCAGAGTTCTACAAACTGTCTGAACTACTGGAGTGTCTGTCAGCTATTACTAACTGGTTAGAAAATAACTTCCTTCAGTTAAACCCTGAAAAGACTGAATGTCTGATTGTTGCCCCTGATAGGATGGTCCCTCTGATCTGTCAACATATTGGACATTTAAGTTCTGCTGTAAAGTCAAACCTGAGGAATCTGGGTGTTATTTTCGACCAATCAATGTCTCTTGAAGGTCACTCAAAACAGCTAGTCAGAAACTGTTTTTATCATCTGAGAAATATTTCCAAACTGAGAAAGTTGGTGTCAAAACCTGAACTGGAAATGGTTCTTCATGCTTTGATCTCCTCCCGTCTAGATTACTGTAACACACTTTTCACATGTTTGAACCAAAAAGCCCTTGACCGCCTTCAGTTGGTCCAGAACTCTGCAGCGAGGCTCCTCACTGGAGCAAACAGGAAAGATCACATCCTCCTATGAGGTCTCTGCACTGGTTACCTGTTAAATGTAGAGTTCATTTTAAAATCCTGACTCTAACTTTCAGGGCCCTACATGGTCAAGCTCCTGTTTATGTTACTGAACTGATAAAGCCGTACGCTCCAACCCGAGCTCTCAGGTCCACAGACCAGAATCTCCTAACAGTTCCAAGGACCAGATTTAAAAGTCGAGGTGATCGCTCCTTCCAGTCTGTTGCACCGCGACTTTGGAATGACCTTCCTTTAGTTTTACGCTGTATAGACAGTCTGGACTCCTTTAAAAAGCAGTTGAAGACCCAATTATTCAAAACTGCTTTTAAATAACTCTTTTATGTTCTCTTGTTGTTGTTTAATGATTTTGATTTGTAATGATATTTTATTTGTTTTATTAATTTTATTTGTTTTATCATGTTTGATTCTGTTTTCTGTGAAGCACTTTGTGATTTTTTCTGTGAAAGGTGCTATATAAATAAACTTTACTTACTTACTTGTTTCGATTCCTGTCCGTCATTAATGAGACAGCGATTAGGCCTGATAAGCTGTCGCTGATGCTGCACGTGCGAAACCAGCACTAGGCATGCTGTGTGCGTGTGTTGGACATGCTGCAAATGTGTGTGTATTGCCGTGCATGTGTGTCGAAGGAGCTGCACACACGTGTCTCACCTGTACTGCAGCTGTGTGTCGCCATTGCTGTGCGCCTGTGTCAGAGGAACTGCACACGTGTTAGTGTGGTGCCGCACGTGTGTGTGTCAGAGGAGGTGAGAGAGTGTGTGTTTGTGTGTGCAGGAGTGCGTGCATGTGTGTGTGCGATAGAACACGCGCTGCACCTGCCTTGATAACGAAGCTGTAGTGTACTGAGACAAGGTTTGTTCGTTGTGATTGTACAGTAATGTGGACAACTATGTAGAGAGTTTTAAATATTTTGGGACTCAGATAGACATCCGTCTGTTCTTCCAAACGCACTCAGATTCAACGTACAAGAAAGCACTCCAGCACCTCCATCTTCTCAGGAAAATAAGAGATTTTAATGTCAGGGAACACATTTTAGTCATGGTTTACCGGTCACTCATAGAATACATTTTAACATTTATTATCACATCTCGGTATAACTTTCTCACCTGTAAACAAAATAACTAACTTTCACAGATTTCAGATCAAGCAAGCAAAATAATTGGCTGACCACAAACACCACTGTCCCACCTGTATGAGCGCTCTGTGATCAGGAAAGCCACCCTGATCAGAGGAACCAGGGTTAGGTAAAAACTGCTGTATATAAGAAATCATTTATTCCAACAGCAATCACAGCCCTTAACAGTCGAGGAATTTCAACAATCCAGAAATTAATTTATTGTTTTTATTTGCTTCCTTAGCTTTACATGGTTTTAACTGTCTTTTATTGTTTTTATGTGAGTGTGAATGATGAGGTCGATCCCTGTTCAAAGACAAATTTCTGTAACCATTTTGGTGTCAGACAAAAAAGTTTCTATTCTATTCATTCATGTACGATCATATTACTGTGTTTAAATTATTTGTTGTGTATGATTTATTTAAAGACAGGAGAGGTGACCCAGCAGGAGGGAGAAGAAATGACATGTTCTCCTCATCATAGTTATTTCAGAGAACAAAGTGGAAGGACATGGAGCTGGGTTTGAATTCTTGCATCATTTAGGAAACACTAAGCAGTTGGTTAAAGGTTTTCATATTGAAGAATTTTATACAACACTACCATGATAAAATAGTTATTTATCATGATATTTGTTACATATTGTTATATATTGATAATTAAATGTATTTAATTAAAAAGAGATTTAATTAATTATTAAACACTGAAAAGTATTGAAAATTGGTAACGTTAAGTACCAGTTGATTTGTAGGTACCGGGAGTTGGTACCGTATTGATTCAAATATGAAAGGTATCCATCCCTAACCTTCAAGGTCACAAAGACCGTTTCCCCCAAACGACTAGTCACACCGATGCAACCTTAAATTAGCTAAAGAGGCAGGTTGTTCACAGATTGCTGTGTCCGAGCTAATTCATATTGAGTGGAAGGGAAAAGTTGTGGTAGGAAAGGCTGCACCAGAAAAAGGGATGACCACAGTCTAGAAAGGATCATCAAACAGAATCCATTCATGTATTTGGGGGAATCTCAAGGAGTGGACTGAGGCTGGAGTCAGAGCATCAAGAGCTTCTATGCAGAGATTAATCCTTTACATGAGCTACAGATGTCACATTCCTCATATCAAGCCCCTTCTGAACCTGAAACATCAGAAACATCAGACCTGGGCTAAGGAGGAAAACAACTGGACTCTGGTCAGATTATTCTGCAGACCATTTGTAAACCAAGGTCCCAGAGTCTGGAGGAAGAGTGGAGAGGAACAGAATCCATGTTGGTTGAAGTCCAGAGTGAAGTTTCCACAGTCAGTGATGATCTGGGTCCATGTCCTCTGGTGTTGGTCCACTGGGTTTCTGAAGTCCACATCAACTCAGCCTCTACAGGACATTTAGAGACCTTCATGCTTCCTCCTGCTGACCTGGTTTCATCTTTCAGCAGGACTTGTCTCATGTCCACACTGCTAAAAGCTGCTTCAGTGACCACATGGTGTTACTGAGCTCTGATTGGACAGCAGAGCAGCCTGATTTGAACCCCATAGATCAGTGCTGTCCAATCCTGATCCTGGAGGGCTTTTTAGAGATATCTCTCCATCAACACGCCGGATTTCAGACAGTGGGTGATTAAAGGCCTTCTGCAGAGCTTGATTACCTGCAGATCAGGTGATTTAACCATTGATTCAGGTGTGTTGGATGAGGAAGGAACTAAAACATGCTGGATACCGGCCCTTGAGGACCGACTTTGGACACCACTGCCATAGAGAATCTATGTGATGTCCAGAGGAAGATGAGAGACACCAAATGAGCTGAAGGCTGCTATCAGAGCTGGACTTCATCACACCTCAGCAGCTCCACAGACTGATCTCCTCCATGACACCAAGCATGAAGCAGGAATTCATGAAAAAATTGACTCAATTGTTGGTGGATAGAAACAAATAACTTTTCAGAATCCTGAGATTTCTTTTTAGAATATCATTTTCTTTATCTTCTGTAATTTTGAAAACTTCTGGGACAAATTACAAGAAATAAAGGCTTCAAATATCTTCCTCTGTGTAATGTATCTATAATAGATGAGCTTCACTTTCTGAAACGAGTGACAAAATATTGAACTGTTTCCACAATATTTACATTTTTTGAGGTGTACTTAAAAGTTAAATTCCCACAAAATCAATTGGTTTCTATAGAAATCTCACTGAAGACCTTTTCAATGGGATTATCCCTCAAAAGTCAGTGAGTCACTGGCCTCTCAGTCATGATCTAACAGCTGCAGAAAGGCAGTTACTTTCAACGTCATGGGAATGACTGAGTGTAAAGGTGATAGAGACAAAAAAGACCGTTTTGAGAATGTTTATTTTAAATTCACTTCCCACTCTTTGTCTGGCTGTGTTTAACCACTCTCTCAGGGTGATATAGTATAGGTCTATATATTACTGGAACAATGCTAAAAAGCTTATTAAATTCTCTGCCCTCTCTTTGTCCTCACTTCTCTGGGATTTTTAAAATGTAAAAGGGGCTGAGCTGATGTAATTAAACAGCAGCATCAAGGGACACTGAGAGGAGGCAAATTAAAACTTTCTGCTCCTTGTCTCCAGCCAGCCTCATTAATTAGGAGTATATATGTTTGCACTGTAAAGATTCATCACGTGTAGGTGGATGGTCAAATCCCTAAAGTCTTCATCTACACACACACACACATGCACACACACACACACACACACAAGCAAACAAACAAACAAACACAAATACAAAGGATTGCTTTTCCCAGCAAAACTAATAATGGATTTAAAATGTTCATTTCCACTTAAACAGGAAATCCCTCCTGTGACATATTCTTTTTTTTTTTTTAACCCCATGTCCTGTCCGGCTGTGGGGCAAACAGAATAATGTCTGAGTGCCAAAAATATGCCCAACAGTGTTGCTGTTTCAGGTGAGAGGTTACAGCCACTGCTATAAAACTCCTCCTGATTTTTGTTTAAATATAACCCCCAAATCTTTATTAGAATATTTTTATGGTTGATTGGACACGGAGCCTGAAAGTGAAGGGAAGGGTACAGAAAGTAAGTACCGGTAAGTAAAGTTTATTTATATAGCACCTTTCACAGAAAAAATCACAAAGTGCTTCACAGAAAACAGAATCAAACATGATAAAACAAGTAAAATTAATAAAACAAACAAAATATCATTACAAATCAAAATCATTAAACAACAACAAGAGAACACAAAAGAGTTATTTAAAAGCAGTTTTGAATAACTGGGTCTTCAACTGCTTTTTAAAGGAGTCCAGACTGTCTATACAGCGTAAAACTAAAGGAAGGTCATTCCAAAGTCGCGGTGCAACAGACTGGAAGGAGCGATCACCTCGACTTTTAAATCTGGTCCTTGGAACTGTTAGGAGATTCTGGTCTGTGGACCTGAGAGCTCGGGTTGGAGCGTACGGCTTTATCAGTTCAGTAACATAAAGAGGAGCTTGACCATGTAGGGCCCTGAAAGTTAGAGTCAGGATTTTAAAATGAACTCTAGAGAGTTCTCTAGAGAACTCTTCAGAGACCCAGAAAGAGGGATGGGGAGAAAGTAAACAGAAAAAGAAGAGAACAAGAAACATGAAGAATCCACTTCTAGACCTGCAAATAAAGCACAAACAAACAAGCAAACAAAACAGGAAGAAAAGATACAACAGCAACAAACAGCATATGAATATCCAACAGTTGTGATATTCTTCAAATGTGTAACGCCGCCAAATACGTTACTACCTCTGAACTTTGACCTCTGTGGTCATCAAAAATATTAACCATCTTCTTCCCAATAACTTGGAATAAAATGACTCTTTTATTATGTTAACCTGGATTAACATTCCCAGATCAAGGTCGTTTTTCCGGAATACTCCACTGGATTCACTCTTTAGTTAATAATAACTCAAAGACTGACAGAAGTCTCCTTCTAAACGTCATTACTCTTAATCAAATTGTCTTAAAATGTCTTAATGTGATTAATGCATTTTCTTCCAGTATTAATGAATGTTGATCCTGCATCAGTATTATTTCACATACATACTTTGCTAAAAGGTTAAATCATATATTACTTCCTAACCAATGAGAGTTAGTGATCTGAGTCACGTGACATTAATAACTCCTCATTCATTCGCCACGTTCCCTAAGACTTCCATATAGCACTTCCGACCCCGGAAGCTACTGAGTTCTGATTCAGCCTCGAGTCAGACAACACCTCAGCTGTCAAACCTCTACACAGCTGACCTCTCCTGGGGACGGCCTCTCACCCTGGTGGCCGATCTCACCTCCGGCTCCTGAAGAGGAAACACGCTGTTTTCCCTTCAACTCAATATGCGCCTCACACTCGTGTCACCATGGGTTATGGACTGAAACTCGCTACCACTGGTACTCAAGGACCGCCCGGTTTGTCCTGCCGGCGAACCACCTCCCCGAGCAGACGTCTCTCCCCGGCTGGGTGGCCCCCACCTCGACAAGGCGAGTTCACATCGGCCGGATCCATCGAGACCACCCGGTACAGTGAGTCACCATAACCTGGTAAAGCTGACTTTGATAAAAGCTAACAACTTTAGCTCACTCAAACTAGTCACTGATCCATCAGTACTCTTAAGCTCCAATTGAATCCTTAATCTAAATTAAGTAAAATCCC
>SSNR01000136.1:0-32535 GCA_006937965.1 Callopanchax toddi
CCCTGCTGCTTTGACCAAACAGATGATCAGACTGACCTCACCACCACTGGTCCGTGTGCCAGCCAGGTGTGCAATATTACATGCCATTTCATTCATTTTTTTTCTTATTTAGGATATATTGAAGACTATAATAGCAGGTTAGCTAATAATTTTTCAAATGTACCAAATATAGTCAATTTAAGTCATGCATATTTTAAATAATTCATTTAAAATTTGTATTATAGACGTTTTTTGACCAATACATTTGGAAAATGTCCTGAAAGACATTTAATAGGCTACACTTTAGTGTGAGCTCCTGAAAGGTTTTTGCTATTTTGTCAGTAACTAATGTGTAAACATCCCCCATCAATAAATCATATCTGAATTAGCTGATTATACTATTTTTATCATATATTTATCATTACCATATATTCACTTCCCTTTTTGAAAGAGGGAGGGGAATGTTGCTGTAATGACGTCTGACGTCATACGCACGTAGGCTATTTTCTACTTTGGAAATTAATATTATTTTAAACGAGGCAAATATGCAAGCACAGGGCGACAAGGATGAATCTAAAAACGTTAACAAAACACATAATTAGTTAACAGAAGCACACTGATATCCGTGTGATGGTTGATTTTGTTGAAAAGTAAATAATGATGCTATGCTGTGCTAGGCTAAAAGTCTGCTAATATCGAAGTTGTACACGTTTCCTATATGAAAACAAAGCTGTCAGCGGCCGTCAGCTGACTGAAAACATAAATAGAGGTGTTTTAAGCTCTATGGCTAGGCCTGTTGCATTCCCAAAAGAAAAAAAACTGAAGGTGTTCAGTTTACCTTGATAAATGGAGGACGTCGCTCTTCTGTCGCTGTCATGACGAATTGTTCCATTTTAGTGACTTGAAAATAAAAATAAACAATTTTGATGCAACACTTTCACAGCCCCACTACGAGTGGGTCACAGAACAATCAGAAACATGACGAGACTCGTGAAGTAAACAAAAGCGTCTCGGACCCGGCTCTCTTTCCGCTGCCGAGCATTGTGGGAAACGTAGTTTGTTATGTTTGGCGTAACAGAGCAAAAAAGTAATAAACACGGCTTAATAGTGACAAATAAATCAAAACGGTTGCCTCGAGCAGTTAAATAAAGCATGCCCATGTGTATATATATATCAAAGGTGGTGCTAAATGTACTGTAAATTAATCGATCCTAATAGATGACGGTATAAACTCGTTTTAGTCCCGTTCAGAAGTCCAGTTTATATAAATGTAAGCATAAACTGCCGCAAAAGTGGGCTACAAACGTCCATGATTAAACGTGGCTCTAAAAATGTCTCACAAAAAACACAAAAAGTTATCCAAACGATGGGGAAATGTGCGTGTTCAGCACAGCGTCAGCGAACATCCCATCTCGTCACAAAAACGCTGCAGGGGGATTTGCATTAGAATCAACGGAGACACCGTTTCGTACAAATGGGACGAAATAGGGCACTTATAGCGTCGGTACTGTACGCAGAAGGCGAGTGACCAAGCGTTTGTTTCCGACGAGTTCGGAGTGAGACTGTGTTGTCTGAGCTGCTCTGTGTCTGCAGCTCTATATTTAGCCAACACACACCAATGATCCCCACAACAGTAGGCACAGACTGACCCCCACCATCTGCTCACAAACACACACACACACACACACACACACACACACACACACACACACACACACACACACACACACACACACACACACACACACACACACACACAACACGCTCCTTATGGTTTTAATGCCAACTGCTGTCCTCCCCCGCACCCCCCAGGTAAACCCAGGAGGACTTGTTAAGGTCCCATCACAAGATGAGGTGGTCCTCATGCACATACAAAGACACATGCACTTTTAGCTGTGGTGATGGAGTTGTTGTTGGATGTGTTTACAGTCAGCCTCTACAAGCCTCCTCAAAACAGGAGAAACTCCTCGCTGTGAGAGCAGACAGCTATGGGGAGCCATTTTAATGAGCTTGTGCTCTCTCTGTGTGTGTGTGTGTGTAATAACACATCTATTAAACATGTTCCTTCCTCACTCTGCTCCAGTTGATGTGAAAGTTGTAAATGACCCCAGAATCACCACCTATTCTTGTTCATGTTTTTATTCATATTTGGGTCAGATAGTTACTCATGTGTTACCTATGAGAAGAATTACACACACACACAACTGTTCAGCGTCTGGAACCTGATAATGAAATAAAAACATAAACCTATGATGACAACAATAAATTAAGTCACATTTGAAACAAAATGGAAGAAAGACTATTTTTAAATTAAAAAGTAAAAACACTAACACTTTTAAAAATTACCAGCATTTCACAATACTTTACAGTATTATTTTACAGTAACTTGTTGTAATTAGGTTTCCCTATAATATCCCAATAAATACCTGTAAAAACTACCTTGGATTTTACAGCATTTAACTCTTATTTTACAGTAAAATCCAGCAATCTAAAATCTGCACATTTTTGTCTCATGACATGTTTACTTTTTTTAAAAGACATTGCTGTCCAAAAGATGACTGAAATGCTTGCAAAGTACTAGTGGTTGTGAAGGACCAGTGGCAGCAATAACCCAACAGATCTTCCCCATCCAGCTGCCAGTCACCATGACGATGACTTCAATGAGACGACGAGGCTGCTGCATCCTGCTGCTCCTGATGTTGGACTTCAAAGAGCCGAAAGAGAGTTTGATGCTTGAAGTTGATGAAAGATTGTTTTAAATTCAGTTATTTAAAAATGCAAAATCAGTGGTTACATTATCTACATTTACCTTGTGTGATTTACTACTCCTGAACAATAAAGAATATTTTTTATTGATCATAAATCCATGTTTTTGTGTGTTACAGTTACAGCCATGTGCCACTGCTGCTGACGTCAATACTGCAGAACTCCCCAGCACCCCCTGCTTGATCATTCAAGGTAATGTTACTTTGATCTAGTGTCGACATTTCTAACTCATTATTTTGTTTTTAATTCTAGAAATCTAAATGACCATAATCAATAGTAATTATAAGAATTACATTTGTGTAGCCCTTTGTATCTGATGCAGATTGTAAAGTGTTCATAACACACAGTGTTGTATGTGTTCATTTCAGGTGACCTGATGAAGCCCTCTGGATGCTTGTATCCATATTGTGATCGGCCCACACCCCTTTCTTTTTACACAGAGTAGCTGCTTCCTTCAGCAGCTGTTACGTCTTCAACCTTGTGTCATGTTTCAGTGTGGTGTAGAGAGGACCCAGGCGCAGATGTAAGTCCAAAGTTCAAATTTATTCCAAAAACGGGAACACGAAGACATGACTGAGACTCACAAGACTACGACTAGGAACCGACGAACACAGACGAGACAGGCACGCTTATATACACAGAGGGAGGTGATCACAGGAACGAGACACAGGTGGCAGGATTACAATAGGATACACCTGTGGGAGACAAAGGGCAGAGGGTTAGACAAAGCACAAGACAGGACACTAGAGGGAGACATATGACACAAGGGAGGTGACATATGACACCTTGAGTATCCTGCAGCTGGATCGTCAACACTGGAGTTCATTCAGAGGTATTTAATAAAGATCACTTTTAATCTTGTAATTCACATTATAGTACAGGCTTCCAACTCAATGATTGTCTTGAGGTCTAAAATGCTGACAAACGAGGTACCTGAGGCTATCCTGATCTCATGAACTAATTTAATCTGGCTCTGCACATCAGTCTGGGTATCTACACGTTATGCTGACAAATACCTGCCGGTCCAATCACAGCTGTTTATTTTGTTTTGAGGGAAGGCTGTGTGATTTCAAAGCGTCTATTGCTAAATGTGAATGTATTGGTGAGAGGAAGATCTAACAAGTTTGCATTATAAATCTATTAGCGTTTGGTGTGAGGGGAGGTGAACACCTTGACAAATGCTGCCTATAGCACATACTGTAAGTCTGTTTAAAACTGAAACTCTCTTTGCTTATTAACAGGTGATTCCTGGGCATCAACCCTGAACGAGGCTCAAAGACCAAGTAGACACAGTAATGAGGCCTGATGTGAGCGAGCGCCCTGTTGAGGAAGCATACCGACTTTGACTGGGATCATAGTTTTTTGCAGCAGTACTTGTCAAGCTCAGTTCTGAGTAGCCTATTTCTTTTTGTAATTTTTTAAGACAACTTTTTTACATGATGCTGTTGCATGTGGACTCATAATGTTTGAGACTGAGAGCAGCGACTGACCCCTTTACGACATCCCTTCATCGCTCTCTCCCTTCCTCTTATGTTACTGTTAGTAAAATAAGTAAAGTTTATTTATATAGCACCTTTCACAGACATAAATCACAAAGTGTTACTGTGACACAGCTAGTTGAATAGTTGAATTGTGAGACAAGTAGTTGAATTGCAAGTTTGCACAATTTCCCTGCATGTTAAAGTGGCTTTTATGACTAGAAAGTAGGGCTGCACAACTCTGGATAAAATGAGAATCATGACTTTTTTTGCTTAGAATTGAGATCACGATTCTCTCACGAGTTTTTCCCAATATAAATATTTACTGCACTTATTATCTGCACATCAACTTCTGACACTGAACAAAAAAAAAGTCTCTCTCGTCTTATCTTACGTACACAATCTTTGAATAATTTTAACAATAAAAACAATTTTGAACGTTGTCATTTGAGGGAGCGCTTGTTTTCATGCAGATTATGTCCTGGATCAAATGCAGTACAATCGTCATCTTTTTTTTAAAAATCATTGTCATTTGGAAATGAGATCGCATACAAGTATGAATTGAGATTGCAATTTTTTAACGATTAATTGTGCAGCCATACTAGATAGTTTAATTTCTTGAAGTTTTTGACTTCTGCTGTGCATTGAAAAATATTTGTTTGTTAGTAAATTTGCCGTTGGGCAAACATTTACTTTACCTCAGAGTTGTTTGTTGGTGGGGTTAATTGTACGATGAATGTAAATTCACATTAAATGTAAGCTTCACCTGCATTAATTTAACAGTAAATTACTGGAGAATCATAGCATGATTTATACAGTATATATTGTAAATTCACAGTAAATTCCTGTCAATTTGAACACTGATTTCACAGAATACACTGTATAAGTACAGGGCCTTATTGTAATGTACAGTAAATGGTTGTAATTTCACAGTAATGTACTGTAATATCACAGTAACTGCTTTGTCACTGAAGCTGTAAAGTTACAGTAAACAGTTGTGCATTTACAACAATGTATTGTAATATAACAGCAAAAAAATAAAAATACAGTAAATTACCGTGATTATATTTAAGAGAATATTACTGTAATCCTTACTGTGAAAGTAATGTAACCCTTATCCGTTAATTTACTGTAAATTCACACCAAAGTTTTTTTTTACAGTGCAATTAAACTAAATACTGATTCATTAAAAAAACTACCTCTAACCCTATGGAGGTTATTATAGTGGTTACTATAAATCAGGAGTTGCCAGCCAGTCAGAGACCTTGAGCCACATTTTTTTACTGTGTTACCACAAAGAGCCACATCATTCATGTGTAGCCAGGTGAACGTATTATTCTTTATAATAGACAGATTCTGATAGATTATAATAGACTCCTAAAACTCACCTAGCAACACCCCCCTCATGTAATAGTTATTGTGAGCTGCCTGGGGGTTTCGGTGATGCTGTCCCTTTAAAGCAATACTAGATGATATTTTACTTTTTAAGCTAGAGCCTTAAAATTGATCTCATTGAATGTTGAGTAAGAAACTTGACCAGTTTCATGTTTGACAGCACTCTGCACCCCTCTACTGGCCAGAGACCGCACTAAACAGTTTTGAGTCTCGACCCGCGACTGATGATTTAACTACAGCAATTGTAACCAGCTAGCTAGCAACTGGGGGAAGGAGAGATGTTTTCAGCCAACATTTCAAGGTTTAACCAGTCTGATTATTAACCACGTGGTGAAATATTGTAGTTTATAATGTTTTGAAAGATTTCCTCAACATCACCTCACAGATAAATAAATATATAAATTAATCAGCCGAACCTGACCGAGACCTGAATGACTCCAAGCTGCGGTGAAGCCGGAAGGTAACAACAACAAATCAGAGGAGGATGATTATAAAGCAGACAGGTCGACCCCCGCGGTCATTGGTGGAACACCGGTGTGGCGACGGCGGCTCCCCGCTCTCCACGCACTCCCCTCCGGCGCACAGACTCCCAGCTGCGGCGGCTAGGCTATCAAGCAGACCCTGAGACCGAACCAGGCGTCATCCCGCAGCTATGCCTGGGTTAATCTCTCCTGCACCGACCTGATGATAATCAAAGCCTTCCTCAACAACACCTCACAGGTAAATAAATAAATCCGTGGACCCGATTACGGCACGAAACTCTGACACAGGAGTAGCCTACCGAGCTAGCCTGCTATCCGAGCCGAGAGGTTTTGCGCCAGCTGACCGAGACCCGCACCGCTCGTCAGGGTCGCTATGATCCACTGGTGGTCCGGGAGATTTTTGTGCCAGCAGATTGAAACCGAAAGCCCGTCAGGTCCACAAGGGACCCGGGGGTTTTACTCAAGTCCACCCGGCAGAGAATAAATCTGCATTTATGCTTTGCCAGCTGAGAGAGAGAGAGAGAAGAGACAGACAGAGAGAGAAATATACAGTGGAGGAAATAATTATTTAACCCCTTGCTGATTTTGTAAGTTTGTCCAATGACAAAGAAATGAAAAGTCTCAGAACAGTATCATTTTAATGGTAGGTTTATTTTAACAGTGGCAGATAGCACATCAAAAGGAAAATCGAAAAAATAACTTTAAATAAAAGATAGAAACTCATTTGCATTTCATTGAGTGAAATAAGTATTTGAACCCCTACCAACCATGAACAGTTCTGGCTCCCACAGAGTGGTTAGACACTTCTACTCAATTAGTCACCCTCATTAAAGACACCTGTCTTAACTAGTCACCTGTATAAAAAGACACCTGTCCACAGAATCAATCAATCAAGCAGACTCCAAACTCTCCAACATGGGAAAGACCAAAGAGCTGTCCAAGGATGTCAGAGACAAAATTGTAGACCTGCACAAGGCTGGAATGGGCTACAAAACCATTAGCAAGAAGCTGGGAGAGAAGGTGACAACTGTTGCTGCAATTGTTCGAAAATGGAAGGAGCACAAAATGACCATCAGTCGACCTCGGTCTGGGGCTCCACGCAAGATCTCACCTCGTGGGGTGTCAATGATTCTGAGAAAGGTGAGAAATCCTCCTAGAACTACACGGGAGGAGTTAGTTAATGACCTCAAATTAGCTGGGACCACAGTCACCAAGAAAACCATTGGAAACACATTACACCACAATGGATTAAAATCCTGCAGAGCTCGCAAGGTCCCCCTGCTTAAGAAGGCACATGTGCAGGCCCGTCTGAAGTTTGCCAATGAACACCTGAATGATTCAGAGAGTGACTGGGAGAAGGTGCTGTGGTCTGATGAGACCAAAATTGAGCTCTTTGGCATTAACTCAACTCGCTGTGTTTGGAGGAAGAAAAATGCTGCCTATGACCCCCAAAACACCGTCCCCACCGTCAAGCATGGAGGTGGAAACCACTCAAAAAATCAGATTCAGGTCGTTCTTTCAAAAGAACATATATAGATTTTGTCAGTTGTCCATAAATAAAATTAATAAACACCAAATTAATTAGATTTTCTTTGTATGGACTAAAAATTATTCAAAATCATCAGAGGCTGATTCTGAACACAAAATAAATGAGTTTGTTTGGGCACTGGGGGGAGGAGGAGCACACTTTTGCACATTCACATTTGTACACAAAGAAAAAAGTTTAATTAAGCTGAAACATTTTTTTTATTTCACTCCATGTAAATGTAGCACTTTAACTTTACAATAATTATTTGTCTGGTGAACCTAAAATATTTTCTTTCAAAATGGGACTTGTTACAATATCACAAAACTATTGAGTTGCACAACGGTCCACCCTCTTTGAACATTTTGCGCTCTCACGGCCTCCAAAGTCCTTATCCAACGTCTGTATCACACAGAAGACAACAGATACAGATGTTGGATAAGAGAGGCCATCGAAATAAAGAAGCAGGCCAGGTGGTCTATGAACCAGGACGAGGGGGCCTAGGTCTCACTCTCACACCTGGAACACTCATGGGCGTGGCCAACCCCGCAGATCTGACAGGTCTGGGTTGGTCACGCCCATCAGGAAGAACAGCTGATAATGACATGTCACACCTACATATGTAACAATTCTGATGAAGACTGCAGACAAGAGTCAAATCATGTCAAGAAGGTTGTTGAATTTAAAATCATCAATTTAATTCAAGGACAATTTAGCTTAACTGAATTACATTGTATTACGTTGAACCAACTAAAAATGTTCACATCTTGTTAATGTGATTTTTTTTGCTTTTAAAGGTATTAAAGAAATTGTGTTTGACTGACTCAATGTATTTACATTGTCATGATGTATGTAGATTTGATTGAACCAACACATATGTATTATGTGGAAAACCTGCCATCAATCAAATTGAGTTTATCCAATGACAAATTTTTTTGAGTCAACATTTTGCTTTGGGGGTGTTTTTCTGCTAAGGGCACAGGACAACTTCACCGCATTAATGGGAAAATGGACGGAGCCATGTATCGTCAAATCCTGAGCGACAACCTCCTTCCCTCTGCCAGGAAACTGAAAATGGGTCGTGGATGGGTGTTCCAGCACGACCATGACCCAAAACATACAGCAAAGGCAACAAAGGCGTGGCTCAAGAAGAAGCACATTAAGGTCATGGAGTGGCCTAGTCAGTCTCCGGACCTTAATCCTATAGAAAACCTATGGAGGGAGCTGAAGGTCAGAGTTGCACAGAGACAGCCTCGAAACCTTAAGGATTTGGAGATGATCTGCAAAGAGGAGTGGACCAAAATTCCTCCTAACATGTGCGCAAACTTGGTCATCAATTACAAGAAACGTTTGACCTCTGTGCTTGCAAACAAGGGTTTTTCCACTAAGTATTAAGTATTTTTTGTTAGAGGGTTCAAATACTTATTTCACTCAATGAAATGCAAATGAGTTTCTATCTTTTATTTAAAGTTATTTTTTCAATTTTCCTTTTGATGTGCTATCTGCCACTGTTAAAATAAACCTACCATTAAAATGATACTGTTCTGAGACTTTTCATTTCTTTGTCATTGGACAAACTTACAAAATCAGCAAGAGGTCAAATAATTATTTCCTCCACTGTAGTGTTTATGAACTTATAATATTTATTATACATTCAAATACATTTTAAAACAACAACTTGCCTGACAAGATTATTAGCTGAAAAGCTGTGGCAGACTGGGTGGGGGGAATTCTATTTGTTCAGGTAGATGATTTTGCGACAGTTGAAATTCCACTTTTGACCAGTAGGGGTATAAGCAGGAAAGTCATCCAGTGTTGCTTTAAGAGCAAGAGGGTCGTAAAACGTTGTGTAACACGTGGGAGAATGACACAGCAGAGGATGGTATGTTTTCTCCATGTGCATGATAAATACATGGAAAATCATAATATAAACGTATCAAATCAAGTAGTGAGAAATAGGGTCTTAAGTTGAGTTTGGTGCTTATGACTTTGTTCCTGCTGGTTCTGAGACTTTGCATGACGAGGAAACTATCAAGTTGTTACTGGACAGTGAAATGGTGTAAGTTGATGGAATACTTTTGTTTCAACTTGAAAATCTGTCAGACTTTGTTTGATTATGATCAGAGCTCAGCTCTCAATGTATAAGAAAAGTTCAGAGTGAGATTTCTGGGGATGAAGGAACAAAAGATTTTCTATGCTTTGGCCAATGTGGCCCCTCTACCTCGCTTGCTTATTCACTCTTCTGTGATTAAGTTAAAATCTTCTTTATACCAAAGTTGAAGTCCAGACTTTAGATGAACATGCCTTTTCTTACTTGACTTGATACTTGAGCCTGTTTCAAAAGACATACCGTGGTGGTATATCACTGCTGCCAAAGTATGTCCTTTAAAGTGATAATATGCAACTTTTTCATATTTTAAAATCTTTTCCTTGAGCCAGTCTGTGCTAATATGACCATTTACAGAGTTAATGAAAAGTCACTTAGCCCCATCTGGTGATTAGATCCAGAATACCACGATTGCAAGATCTCCGTCGCCGTCACGGTGTCCAGGAAGTCATGTGTCTCACGAGGGTTAGGCTAACCCAAAGTGGCTAGCTGTTATGCTAGCGCTGGAGTGTTTTTAGCTCATGATTCCTGCTTTTTTTCAATCTCTCCCTGCTTGAACACAGCTGATTTCTTTGAAGGAGTAAATAACCGCTCATGTAGAAAGCTATGAAGGCTGAGGAGACATTTCAACAGGTAGATTTATCAGTTTCTAAGCAAGAACTATGGGCTATTTTATTTAATGCAGTGATTTAAAACGGACACCAGAGGGAGCCCAAAACAAGCAAAACTGCATGTTATCACTTTAAATGCATCGTTGTGGTGTGACGAGGAGAGAATATAGCACCATTTAATGCCGCCAAACTTGATGGTAATATTACTTCAATGCCAGACTTGACCATTTATAAATAACCAAAGGATCCCTGATGCTGCTTTCGCTATGCGACAAAGTGGCGCCATTGTTTTTTTAAACAGGCATGGGTGTAAGTTCATATTTCTAAGGTGGATAAAAGCTATAGTACAAGTCATTTTCAGGTCTTGCCCTACTTAAGTTTCAACTCAAGGCATAAAAGGCCTTTAATTTTGTGACTTGACAATGACTTGGTCCTAAGTTAACACAACCTTATTCTAGAAACCCTTTACATGACAAGGGACTTGGGTTTATACACCTGTGGCCATTGATGGTTTTTGAACATCTGAATGTTATAATTAAGAGGATGCAACGTGGATATCTTAGCCATTACAGCGAGCAGAAAACTTGAAAACATACCTGGTAGCTGATTGCTGGGTCCTTGTATTGAATGTCCTGCACTTCTTTGCCTTGCAGTGCAGCAATATTCAGAAACCTCCCACACAACTTGGGGATAAACTGTGTCATCTGCAAAGGTGTAATTCAGAGGAAAAAATGCATTCAAAAATGTATCAGCCAGTAAAAATAAATAAGTATAGCACATTTGAAGACAGGCACATTATTGAGTGTTTTCATTGTACCGCATCATGCAGATGGAAGATTGTGGGCTTTTCTTTGGAGGAGGAGGTTTAATGAAGAGAAGGACGGCAGTGTTGCTTGATAGAAAAGAAGATATACTTCAGTCAAAGGGTTTGAGAAGGCATCACCAGTCTTCTAAACCTCGGCTGCTTCTCACCTGTAAAACAAACACAATGTGTATGTTATAGATGTTTACATTTCAGTCTATTATGTGAATATTGCTTAAAAATACAGCTTACTTGATGACTTGAAGTAACTGGTGAGTGGCCCATACTTTTGCCGAATACGAGTTAAACAGCGTTCCAGGCTCAACCATCGAACAGAGATGTGTTGAAGTAGTACTCACTCTCATGTAACTCACAAAACTGCTAAAGGAAACTCAAACATCGAGTGTTATTCTGATAAAAGTTCTCCATATTTATTCACATGATACTTGTACAGATTAAAAACAAACCTGCAAGGTAACGTTTACGGTTGGTGCTACCTTTAAACCAGAACCCAACATTCACAGAAAGGTCTTCTGGATCAAACCCAGTTACCTAAATCACATTAAGCTCAGCAGTCTAATTTTAAAATCCTTGTTTGTTTTTTTAATCATGCTAGAAATTGGTTGGGAGACTCACTATAAATATATTCCACCAATACTGATTTTTTAATATTTCCAAAGTGTATGTACTGTACCAATGAAAGTGTGCTTGTAAAGAAATGTATCACCAATTTGTTTTCTTTGTCATTTGAGATCTAAACACATGAACTTCTTTTGGTTTCCATTCTTTGTCATATTGCAAATCAACTCAAAAGAACCTCATGATATAATGTAGCAAGGTAAAATAGTCAGTACTTAATATAAATAAACTATTTTTTTCTTTCTCTATTTAGTGTGTGTGTGTTTTTGATAAACACACACGTAAAGAGTAAAATCAGAGAAATTATAATCAATATGTCAAGAACTGTGGAGGCCGGACCCAATGGTGCAGAGAAGCAGTAGGCAGGAGACGGAGGTAAAATCCAAATGGTGCGTTTATTGAAAAAAAACTAAAGGCTCTGACTTGACTTGAATAAACGAACAGAACTAGGGACTATGACTAAGACTGTGACTATGAACAAAAACCAGAACAGGACTACACAGAACAGACCAGACTATGACAAACCAGATGAACCGACGACCAGACAAGAAACAGAAGGGCTTAAATACTGTGGATCAAATCAAAGGAACAAGAAACAGCTGAGGATCATTGACACGTGAGGGAGGGGTGAGACCAGGAGCTAGGAACACAGGGGAAACAGACAAGAACTAACCAGACAAGACAGACAGGGAATCATCACACAGTAGTGATCTCTTCTGGGAGTGTTCCCAGAAATGTAGATCACTGAGGGAAAATCTTGTTCAAACTTACTTCTAAAAATTTCTGTCCAGCATGTTTGGCAGCATTGTGGATAATGTGGCAGGGACACGCATGTATGTAGACGTTTGGGTTTTCCTTCAACACGAGAGGCTATGGAGTTTCTTGCACCAGTGTTTACAGGAGCATTGTCAACCGAGAGACTGACAGTTTGCCCAGGGTATGCTATATTTCTGGAGAGCATGTTTCATCTTTTGGAATATAACTTCTGCTGCTCCACAGCCTTGCCCACTTGTTGTGCAGTCTAAATGACGCAGTTATGGAGTTGGCCTCAATATTTTTTTGTTTTGACTAAAAAACACCCAATGAAAATTGAAGCTGCACTCTGTAACATGGTAAACAAGCTAGGTATCGCTAGCTATTTTACACAAACACGTCTCAGAGCACTCATCCCTCACGTCGGGTATAATCCGTAGGCCATGGGTTGAAGCAAAAATTTTTCATTTGACGGAAACTTATTTTTCTGGGGGGAATAACGGCAGTCCTGACACAGCCTGCATGGTCTTCTGTCCAGGAGGAGGGAGTATGGACGGCTATATGACTTACTGGAGTAAAAGGGGTGTGTCGTCAATCTAGAGTCATATGGCGAGTGGAAGCTGACATGGATTACCAGCCGAAGGAGAACCATGCCTTATGTTAACATTCGAGGAGAAGCTGACGTCGCCACTTTAAGTGGATCCACAGAGCGATTTATTTATTTTCATTACCATAACTCGAATAGTTTGATCCATCAAAACAATTTCCAAATTACTCTTAAAGCTGAGAAGCTGCAGCCTACAGCTACAAGTTATGCTGCAGGAAGTTCGCGAATCAGCTGCTACTCCAGTGTAGAGTACACACACACAAAAAGAGAATTGCAGTTGGAGAACAACTGAGCAGAGAAGCGGAATAGAGACGAGCAAACTATGACTGATGTTTTAATTAATGTACCTTTAAAAAATACTTTTCAATCGTAAATTACTAAGGTCAGACGGCAGTGATGTACACTCTTATCCAGACATAACTTTTTGTGAATTCCTAAGGTGCCCTGCGATGGACTGGAGACCCGTCCAGCAGGGTGTCCCCCGCCTCTCGCCCCTTGATCGCTGGAGATAGGCACCAGCTCCCCCGTGACCCTCTGTGGAGGACTAAGCGATTACAGAAGATGGATGGATGGAATTCCTAAGGTGCGTTGCCGCTAGGCTAGTGGGCGCTAGTTCTGAGATGCCGCCGCCACTTCGCCGCGTCGTCTGTGGTCAGCCGTGTGGTGAAATCCCATTGAAAATTTCAGACGTTCAGGCTGCGCCTAGCCATGGCAGATTCCACAGTACCTCGATCTGCTGGGCTCTCATAGGAGGCTTGTTATATAATTGCAACAGAAATCAGTTAAAATAAATAAATATTTGGAAAAACATTATAAAGAATAATGTTTATAGTATTTTACCTGTATTTATTCTGAACCTCTGGTGACAGGATACTGTAATAATGCACAATCAGTGCATCCAGAAGCTCCTGCAATCGATTGCAGACATCCAGCATTTGTAAGAATCTGGTGGCGATCGGATGCATTAAGGACTTGGGCTCCAAATGGAGAAGGGACTGGATTTCTGAGAAAAGTTCTTTTTGTTTGGAAATTTCTCAATGTCACAGTAGACATGCCTGCTGAAGTCCTCCACAAAACCCTCAAATGGAGAAAATAGGGCCTTGGCTGCATTGGACGCCATGTGAACAATGTCACCACTAATGTCAAGAAGGACAGGGTTTTCTTTTCTGATTAGGGTTTCCACTCTAGATTTTTTTTTTTTACCTCGCATTACATTGCAGTTGTCCAGCAAAACAGAAATCCTCTAGTTCCACTTTAATGAGCAAGTGTCCAAAATGTCAGACACTGCGTCTGTGAGTGTTTTTGAGTCTGCTACATTGGCCTTTCTTGAGGCTAGATGAAGGTTTAAAACTTTTCCTTTCTCCTCATCAAAATACCTGACCAGGACATTCAGAATTCGATCCACATTGGCATTGGTTGCCTCATCAACATTTAATGAGGAAAATACTCCCTGCAGTTTAGTTGACAGTTCAGATTTGTAGAATGCTGATAATCTGTGTGTGGCAAGGTAAGAGGCATGAGAGTTGGATATGGCCAGTCTTGACAGCGCACTCTTATCAATGGTGCATGATTTGATTAGCTCCACAAGTGGTTGTGACATGGTCAAAGAAAGGTCGTGTTCAGCCACGAAAGCGCACACTCATACTTTGAGGTTGCAGACACGGTCTGCCATTGAGGCATACTCCTTGTTGTCACGGAAGCTCCGGGAAGGCATAATGTGTGCTCAAGTGATTCTGCTTGATGGCGCGCAAGAACTTTCTTGCCATTACTCCTGCAGGGGTTAAAGTTCTCCATTGTGGAGACGGAATTCCGTCAATTGGGACTAAAGAGAAAAATGTTCCGTCAGATATCCCTTGCTTGCTCGCTCGTAAATAAAGATATGTGAGAATAATGAAGGTCATGGACACGATTTTGCAAGCACTGTGGCGCGCTGCTCAGAAACGGGTCCTGTACAAGACTGGCCAAAACCATGGCGCACCCGCGGCGCAGCGCTGACATCTCCATTGTTCAGCCTTTTCTAGACGGAGGTGATGAATCCCCAGCAGAAAGTGCACTGGTGACCAGATGTCCCGTTTGTTGTTGTACCTTTTGAGGGTACCATTTTGAACCTTAACTGGGGGTACAAATTTTTACCCTTGTAGTTTGTACCTTTTACTAGTCAAACCTGTACCTTAGGGTACAAATTTGTACCCCTTAGGGGACACATATGTACCCTAAGGAGTAGGGATGTCCCGATCCGATCACGTGATCGGAAATCCGCCCCGATCACGTGATTTTGGACTCGATCGGTATCGGACGTCACCTCCCGATCTTGACTCGGGTTTCCTCTACATGCGCACCGCCCCGCCAAAATAAAAGTCGCTATGCCTTCAGAAGGAAGTTTGGGTTTTTAAATATATGTTAAACAATCTAAAGCACATGGGATTTATATATAGTCTATATTTGTGCACTTATATTAACCATAATCAGAGTATGAATCAGTTTCCGCCGGTCCAGGAGGAGGGAGGGGCCGGGACCGGGAGACACGCAGCTTATGGAGCAGCGACCGGGTTCGCCGTTCACTCCACACACGCCGCCAGGATTCGTCCTCCCCCTGAACGGAAAGTAAGCACCGACGGGAGTACTCGGTCTGGAGGAGGCGGCGTGGAGTGAGTCATATCCGCGCTAACTCGTTCCCCCTACGCCGTGTCTCCCTCCTGCCTCAGGAGGAGATTCTGCTCCGTGCGCAGCACAACACCCGCCCCCCGTCGGGAAATAAATTGAGCGATGTTAAGATTTTTAAAAAGCGCTTTCTGAGGAGGAGTTTCCTGATTAAATGTCGCTCCAAAACGCAAACACTGACAGATTTCTCCAAATAGTATAAGAAGTTGTTCAGAGCTGCTGCAGTCAGAGGATAAAGCAGGAGGAGTGAAGGAGGAGCTGATGACTTAAGAAATGATCCGGGTCATTGTCAGTAAACAAGTTTGTTCTTTCTGGGCAAAAAATGGAGCAGAGTGTTAAAATAATGTTGACATTTTTTCTGCACCTGAACAGCTGTAGGTAAAAAAGATTTTCCTCAATAAGTTACTTTAACCACAAACTAATTTTGTGCACAGAGAATATATGTTTAAGTATTTAAACATATATGGATATGATAGAATATACAGATGGATGGATTTATGTCTGCAGCATGACATCATTTTGTGGCTTGTTTGTTTTTATTATAGTTAAACATCGACAAAGTAGAACTCAGAAGCAGCTTGAAGCAGAAAGTGTGAGCATGTCTGTGTCTGGAGGCATTATAAAGTTGATCACAACAACATATTAAAAAGATCGGATCGGGACTCGGGATCGGCAGATTTTCAAAATCTAATGACTCAGACTCGGACTCGAGGGCCAAAAAACCTGATCGGGACATCCCTACTAAGGAGTATAAATATGTACCCTAAATGGTACATATGTGTTCCCCTTAGGATACAACCCCCAGTTAAAGGTACAAAACTGTACTTTTGAGGGTACCACCCCAGTGACAAAAAAAGGTACAATTCTTGTCCTTTATTTCTGACAGTGTAGCCAAAATGGCTAAATGAATTCTTTTGAAACTTAGTGCATATGTTGACTATAAGATCTTGGGACAATCTTATGAAAATGATAATGATTGGTCAAAGTGGGCGTGGCTTATGCGCAAAAACGTAAATCTTACCTTTCACCTTTAAAAAATTTCTTAAAGTGCCCATGACATCAGTTTCCGTGTTTTCTGACTGATCTATCATGTTGCAACGTTGAGTTCTCACCTTAAACCTGACAGAAAGAGCAAAAAACGGCGTCCATCTGTCTCCTAGTACAGCCAGTGAGAAGCTCTTCAAGATTTCAGACCCAGGTTTCAAACAGTTTTTTTCACTCCAGCCCGCTATGAGGTCATAGTGATCCGGACTTGCTTATATGGTAAATTCTCCTCCCACATGCACGTTCACGACACCTGGAGCGAGGCAGTGCTGCCGCCATTGCCCATAGACCGTGTAGTGTTTAGTTTCAGTTTCGTTTCTCTTTCACGCGACGACACTGCCCCCTACTGCAGCAGAAGTGTCAGGCTGCCAAATAAGGAGAAACCCAGCAGAACCGGAAGGCGGCGCTTTCTTCTGATCTCTGAGTTGCTCATTAGGAAATAATTACAGCGTATTTTGAGTTATAATGGTGCAACGCTAATCTAGAGGCATCAAAGATTACACCTGTTTATTATAAAGTGATTTAAATATGGAGTCATGGGCCCTTTAAATATGAGAGCATTTGCTTTGCCATCATCTAGTGATCGAGGTAAGTTTTTATCTCAATTTAAATGTTTTATCTCTTTTTTAAACAGCCATCCACTCTTTATGATTTTGAAAAGAGACCATAGTTCTGTCTGCCATCTACGCCTGATTCTTCTAATCTACACCAAAGTATTTATAGTACTTTTCTCTTGGTGCACAGCAAATCACCAGTGTGCAAATCACCACTCTCTAGTGTTGATTTAACACTGGTGATTTTGTTGTGTGTGGAAGTTAAAGGTTTGAAGACACATTTTCTCTTCTTAGCTTTAATCCAGGTTGAGTTGAACTCCTAAATTCATTTTGTTATTAAATGTTTTCATTTATATTCATGTTGTATATTTCATGTTTTTGTCCAGTGTGTATTTAAAGTGTTGTCTGGTCAACATAGTTTTTGTTTTAAAAGTCTCTACAGCCTTGTGTCACTGGTGCTTTTCTGAATAAAAACATGTGAACAGGCAGCAGCTTGTTGGACCGTTCTACACATCCACGTTCTGCTTCAGAGGATTAAAGGTTCTCAGAATCCGTAAGATGCTGCTGGTCGTTGAATAAACAGAAGTTCCCACAGTAGTTTGGGGTGTTTTTCTATCATGTGCCTTTTTTTGTGGAACCATTTTGTTCCACAAATTCTTCCAGTCCTGAAACGCTGACAGAAATCAGTGATTTGTTGTGTAGGGTTTTTTGGCATCTTGACGGCGTTTACGGGTTCAGAGAGCAGCCTCCTCTCTGTTCTACTGCAGCGTCAGGGTGAACAGAACAGTGTTGTTGTCCTCACAGGCGTGCAGCCTATTAGACAGGCAGACTGACAGTGCAGCCTAGTGGTACAGAAACAGAGCCTCACACATGAACACACACTGCAGATGAGAAACAAAACAGCAACAGAGCAGAACCGTGTTTGACTGCTTACGACGAGCTCTACTCTGCCTCTGTAGCTGTGCCTTGTCTGATCCCGGCTTTGATGCTGCACACGGAGCTCTCCTATACATGCTGTGGAGGAGCCATTATAAGGTCACACAGAAACCCCTGTGTTCAGGCTTTAGGAGGAGGAGGGGGGATGGAAGTGCACAAGTTTGGCAAATGCTGCTTCAGTTCGCTTAACTAGCCTCCGTCTTGTCAACGAAGTGGTGCAGCTGCATGCGTGTTCGGTTTAATATTCATGGATGGTCTTCACTTAAATATTTTGCAGGGTGAAGCACACGGGCAGACCAACAGTGATGCTCCTGCAGAGCAAACAGCAGAGAAGCTGGTTTGGTTCTGCCTGATCCAAGCTAGACTCAGAACCTGAAGACACCTGGTGAAACCCTGAGGGAGAGGCCGGCCTCGTGTGCACGGCAAGGCTGGAAAAAACGGCCTATCGTCGCTGCATGGGCTTAAACCTGGTATCTCTATTTTTCATCACTCCTCATCTGGTAGTAGTTTGATTGTATGGGTGGATTTTCAATCAAAAATAATTTTTAAAAATTGTAATTTAAGGTAAAATAGCCATCCATCTATCCATTTTCTATAACTGGTGCCTATCTCCAGTGGTTGAGAGGCGAGGGACACACTGGACGGGTCGCCAGTCCATCACAGGGCCACACAGAGACGAACAAGACAAACAACCAGTCACACACCCACTCACACCTAGGGACAATTTACAGTCACCGACTAACCTAACAGTCATGTTTTTGGGTCTGCGGGAGGAAGCCTAAGTACCCAGAGAAAACCCATGCACGCATGGGGAGAACATTCAAACTCCACTCAGAGAGGCAGCCGAGCCAGGGAAGAGAACCCACAACCTCCTTGCTGCAAGGCAACAGTGCTAACAACTGCGCCACCAAAGCCTGGGAAAAATAGTTTTCCTATTTCTGAAAATTTATATTTTTGGAGATACGAGGTTTATGCCTGACAGAAGGGAAGACTGAGTCCAAACAATCAAACTCACTTCAGGGAGAACACTTTCTGATCAGTTTGACTTTTAAAGTGCCCATGGCATGATATTTAAATCAATTAATATTAAACAGATTTAATATTTGATGCCTCTAGATTAGCGTTGCACCATTATAACTCAAAATACGCTGTAATTATTTCCTAACGAGCAACTCAGAGATCAGAACAATGCGCCGCCTTCCGGTTCTGCTGGGTTTCTCCTTAATTGGCAGCCTGACACTTCTGCTGCAGTAGGGGGCAGTGCCCAGTAGGGGGCAGTGCCGTCGCGTGAAAGTGAAACTAAACGCTCGCTAAAAGAAAAGAGAAACACAAGAGGATAACTCTGTCTGTGCTACGCGAATGGCGGCAGCAGCACTGCGTTCTCCTCGCTCCAGGTGTCGTGAACGTGCATGTGGGCGGAGAATTAGACCATATAAGCAAGTCCGGATCACTATGACCTCATAGCGGGCTGGAGTGAAAAAAAACTGTTTGAAACCTGGGTCTGAAATCTTGAAGTGCTTCTCACTGGCTGGACTAGGAGACAGATAGACACGTTTTTTGCTCTTTCTGGCAGGTTTAAGGTGAGAACTCAACGTTGCAACATGATAGATAAGTCAGAAAACATGGAAAACCATGACATGGGCACTTTAATAAAAATAAAGTGATGCATTTAAATCATGATTAACCATAAAGAATCTGGGAGATTAAATTCAACACAGTAAGGTCAATTTGTTGTGGTTCTGACATCACAAACAAGCAGCTTTACACATCATGTGCTCAGTTGGTAGAGTGGCCGTTGTCACTGCCCTATCCGTAACGGAAACTCGATCGGTTCTGCGCATGTGCAAAATGAGTCTACATCCGCTGAAGCTTTTTACGGTAATTACGGGTCAGAGTATCAGTTAAGATGTTAACAGTAATAAGTATTTATTAAAAGGTTTACAATAATGACAAGGTTTCATACAATGTCGAAGAAAATAAAAAGGGAGTTATGGATCAGGACGGCCCGATCCTTGCTGCGCAACGTTGGACGGTACAGATCAGGTCTACCTGATCGGTTCTGCGCATGTGCAGAACACGTGTACTCGCAGTGAAGTATTTTATGGTAGTTACGGTTCAGAGTATCTTTTAAGGTGTTAACAAGTATATAATAAATCTATATTCATACATAATGTATTAAAATGTTTATACACGTAGGTATCCATTGTTTAAATGGTCCGCACTGTTGAGAAACAGGCAAAGCTGTTGGTAAAAGCTAAGGCTACCTGGGAGCTAACTGTCTCATTCAATAGACTTGAATGTCGCTAAGTTGGTGAAAAGAGGAAGTGACGTAGACTTCGCCCATGCGCAGAACTGATCATGCTTCCAGTTACAGATTGGGCAGTGACAGCCATCAGGCAACCGGAGGGTTGCCGGTTTGATCCCAGCTCCAGCTGGGTTACTTTGTCATTGTGTCCTTGGGTGGTGACCTGATGGTGGACAGAGGGACCTGGTGGTGGTCAGAGGGACCTGGTGGTGGTCAGAGGGACCTGGTGGTGGTCAGAGGGACCTGGTGGTGGACAGAGGGACCTGGTGGTGGTCAGAGGGACCTGGTGGTGGTCAGAGGGACCTGGAGGGTGCCGGTGCATGGCATCTCCACTTCTGTCAGTGTGCCCCAGCGCAGCTGAGGCTCCAATGTAGTTTATCACCACCAGTGTGTGAATGTGTGAGTGACTGTAGTGTTGTACAGCGCTTTGGGGAGTGTAGAATACACTCTATAAATACAGGACATTTACCATCATATTTATCATCATAATCATCACTATCATCATCACCATCTTCATCGTCATCATAATCACGTCCTTATCTTCATCCATCCTGTTTTAACACAGTGTTTCATTCACTCACCAAACCTTTTCTGATGCAACTTGTAGTTTTACGATCAAATAAAATTTTATAAATACTTTATTTTTCTTTGTTGTCCAGATAAAATATTCTGTTGCTACTTTTTCTAGCAAGACAATAAATATGCATTGTGAGTTTCTTGGTATAAATTTGACAAAAGGCAAGATGAGAAATACCATTAATAATATTAGTAATAAATCGTTTGGCTGATTGTATGACGGGTGTTAAATAATCAACATCTATGAGCATCAGTGCTGACAGTTGCTTGGGAGTGATTCAGAGACAATAACAAGACCCATTGATGATTCAAGTGAGTTTTATAAAGTGTTCTCATGTAGGACATCTCTGTCTCAGACGTGTTATCAGAGAGGGTGGAGGGTTTTAAGACCCGCTGACCGGGGTCAAGGTTTGGACCTGACTTCAGTCATTATATATAATAAATACATGGACCTGAATGAGAGGGAGCTGAATATGATCACTCATAAAGAATCTGCACCTCAGCTGATGTTTATCATCATCATCATCAACATCAAAATCATCATTGACACCACCGAAATGAGAAGTGAGCAGAGTAATGGAGCAGTGACTGAACAGTCTAGTTTTCAGCTTTGTGAGGCTCAACTTCTCTCTGTGTGTGTGTGTAGGTGTGTGTGTGTAGCTCATGCCTGAGCAGTGGTCCGTGAAGGTGTGTGTGTGTGTGTGTGACAAAAGAAAACAATTGATCAGGATGAGTTCTTTGACCTGGTGTGTTTTCTCTTTCAGTCAATAGATACAGTAAATAAACCCATAGATCACACACACAAACACACACATGCACACTCTCTCACACACACAATAATGTGTGCATTAGCACTCTGCTGCACCTGGACATCTTCCTGATTGTAACAATCAGATCAATAACTGATCGTTGAGTTTTGCAGACAAGATTCTGTTTGTCTTTAATCACATGAGATATTTGCCACTGGGTAGGTGATGTGTGCGTGCGTGTGTGTGTGTGTGTGTGTGTGTGTGTGTGTGTGTGTGTGTGTGTGTGTGTGTGTGTGTGTGTGTGTGTGTGTGTGTGTGTGTGTGTGTGTGTGTGTGTGTGTGTGTGTGTGTGTGTGTGTGTGTAGCCAATGACAAATGAGGGTAAACGGGGGTGGGGGTGAGTGTGTGTGGGGGGGTAGTGACCCAGAGAGATAAACAGAAAGTCAGAGTCCGCCTGGCAGGTAGGACAGGTGGGCGTGGCCACCATGACAGCATTCAGCGTGCTGTTCTGAGCTCCTATTGGCTGCTGGCTCTGACAGATCCACACACACACACACACATCAGCAGCCTGTTGGAAGTGTGTGTGTGTATGTGTGTGCGTGCGTGCCTGAGGAAGCTGGCAGACTGAAGTGAGCCGTAGAGGCAGGCTCTAACTCCAAGTCCAATGAGCTTACAACCCTTCCACACACACGCTCTCTCTCACACACACACCGTGCACTCAGCAGCTCTCTCCTCAACCCTGGGACACAAGGAGGAGAGGAAGAAGAAGAAGCAGAGGGAAGAGACGGAGAGGCAGAGAGAAGAGAGGGGGAGAGAGGCAGAGGGAGACTGGCGGGGTGTGAGGGAGAAGCACCATGGCTTCAGATCTGGGGCTGGCGGCGATGCTGCTGTGGACTATTTCCCTCCAGGCTGTAGGCGCCGTCGGAAACAACGCCAACCAAGGTAGGACCCGAGTGTGTGTGATGCCTTTACATGATGCTCATCCGCTGGTGGAGGAGAGGAAAGATGAAGTTTATACATGACAGGATGCACACACACACACACTGTGGTGTGTTTGAGTCTGGAGCACGGAATCAAAGTTAGCTCTGAACAACTTTAGGTACTAAGTGTGTGTGTGTGTGTGTGTGTGTGTGTGTGTGTGTGTGTGTGTGTGTGTGTGTGTGTGTGTGTGTGTGCTGGTCTTGTTGATATGGAGTGCAGATAGTAAAATAAACAGTAGAACTCAATAAACCTCTGCATTGGGTCTCAGTCACACGACGACAGAGGTGTGGAAGCCTCGCTGTTTATTTAACAAACTATCATTTCATCTGAACATACATCCTAATCATCACACGAAAAACAAATATTCAGAAACATAAAAATGTTCAGATCTACATTTATCCTGACTGTCTGGTAAAAACCTCATCTCTCCATCTCCACTGTCTGATCCTACATCAGCTCTATTGGCTGTGCTCGCGCCTGCCGCTGGTTTTATGGACAACTTCCTAAACAAAAGTGTCAAAAAGAGCTTGTGACCTGTGACGACTCAGGAGTTATTGCAAAAAAAAAAACCACCTTTTGTTCTTCTCAGAAAAAGTTGCATTTGTGTAAGTACAGGTTTTTGTGTCTGACAGAGATAATACAAATATATAAATATAGTTATTTACACATTTATATACACATACAACATTAGACATAGGATTATAAAGTAAATATTCGCTGCACGGTGTCAGCAGCCCACCATAAAGGACGCACCCGTCCCCGGTCTGAGGTCTGTAGCTCGTCACCCTCTGGCTGGTTCTGGATCCTTTATTAGAACTCCTGGTGGGTTCTCTCTGCTCACTGGAGAACAGTTTAGTGTGGGAGAACATTTAATATCAGTCTGAGGTTAAATGGTAGGTCAGTATCTTGGTTGCAACAGAAACCTCAGATTCAGATTTGAACAAACATAGAAAAATAAAGTATATGTATTTTATATAGATGTATTTAGGTTTGATTCCCTAAATACTTTGATGTAACGACAAGAAACAAGACTCAAATCTAACATTTTTAATCAAAGTCTATATTTTGTCGACATTCTTACATTTAACTATATCGAGATTTGATTTTAAATATTTAGCTTTAAAAATAACTAAACAACAATTTTATTGTAAATTCTGACTTTAAATCAGTAGAATGTAAAATATTTAGATGTAACTATAAACACATATTTAAATGTAATTTAGATTATTCTCTATAATTTACCATTTTATATTTTGATTTGATTCTAAATTATTTTGACTATATAAACAAATGTTTTATTGTAAAAATTCAGATTTAACTCGACATATCAGGTAATTATCATACTATTATACTTTTAGGTTTGATTATGAATAATTATATTTTACATTTTATATTTAGATATGATTCTAAAATAAATATTTTCAAAACATTTTCATCAGATTTGAATTATTTAAAGAATGCTCTTTACCCTGACACATTGAAGTTGGATTGTAAATATTTACTTATAGGATCAGGTTTGACTCTAAATATTCATATTGATTTTGTGTTCAGGAGCAGAGCGGGGTTCACATATTTGTCATTTTCATGCAGAGCGCCCCGTATGATACGCCGTGCACCTTGGACGCCTCATACCGGCGAGCACGGCGCGTCTGTGGCGTACGGGGCGTTTGGGCTGTATGTTGATTGCATGCAGGGCCTACGAAGCGTTCCAGCTGCAGCCCCAGCTGAGGGGCTTCTTGGTGACGTGAGATCATGAGTCTTTGCTCCTGTTCCTAGAGGTTATCTGAGGTCATGAACAAGTCGTAGAGCTGAACGCATCCTGATCTCTTCCTGCTTCTCCCTCCATGAAGCCCAGCCTGGGTTTGTTTACCTCCTGTCCTCCGTCTTCTGACACAAGGCAGGAAGTCGTTGTTGTTCACCCTATGTCACGCCCCCCCCCCCCCCCCCCCCCCCCCCCCCCCCCCCCCCCCCCCCCCCCATCCCCCAGTCTGGGCTCTGAGGTGACATCTAGCTCAACGGCGGCTCGAGGAGCAGAGCAGCGAGAGACACAGTAAAGGGTGTCTGAGGCGGGACACCTTCAGGTCAGGCTGCTAAGTAGAACCTGAGCCTCGGGTCACACGGAGCGAGTGTCCCGATAATCCGTCCTGCCAGTTTAACCTGCATCTCTCCAGTTTGGACTCAGACCTCTGATGCTGTCTTTCACCAGAGTCAAACACTTTGAAGGAAGCCGGTTTTATTTAACAGGCGTTTAAGTCTTTTATTTTCCTGTTTGTCAGCAGGTCTAATGCTAACGTTAGCCTTAGCCCTGCTGCTGGGTCTCTATTCAGGGCTGAGGTTTATGTCAGCTCTAAAGTTTGAGTTGATGTCAGACTTCAGTCCTCATTATTAAACCCTGGCAGCTTGTTCTGGTCCTGTTTAACTTCAATGTAGCAAATTGAATAAAAACTCACATTTTTAGCACGAACTATTGGAACAAATATAATTAAATGTTTAGAAAAATGCTCTATATTTAAAAAACGTTTTTTTTTTTTGTTATTTATTAATTTTTAAATGAGTTTTTAATCGTATTTTTATTTAAACTGATCTTGACTTCACCACTACATCATTACTGTTATCATATTGCAAGAATATAAAACTTCAACTTTATTGATAATTATTTACTGTTATTATTTTGGCCTAATTGTTCAATATTATGTTTGAATCTACAGATTAATAAGAAAAACCTGAAGAATAATTATTAAGAGCTGCGGTCAGTGGAAGGTTTTTATTTCTACATTTCTCCATTTTGATTTACACACATTGCTAAAAATAAATAAATAAATAAATGGCTGTTTTAGGGACTCAATTCAAACTTAAATCAAGCAGATTAGATTTTTCTGTACTATTATATAATATAGCCCTAATATTGTCCAGATGAGATGACAGAGTGTGACGTCACGTCCAGGTCGTTGCTGGTGCTTTAGGACACTTTAGTGTGTTGTGGTGGTGACGGTACTCGTCGTAGCAGGTTACCGTCTCCGAGACGAGGAAGTGACATCAGTAGAAAAACCTTTATTTATATTTATCCTGATACAGATTTAATGTAAGTACAGCAGCTGTGAAAACGTCCTCACACATGTTTGGTCCTGGGTTTAAGGTTTGCTCTTCGTTTATGAGTTTTCTGGAGAAAAACAAGGGCTTGAATGAGGTTTTGATGAAGGAGTGAGAACCCTGCTGATCTGCCCACATTATTATTATTATTGTTGTTGTTTGTCTTGTTGAATAAAAACAGGAAATAAACAAAAGAAGCTGCTCTTTCAGTTTAGTTTTAGGACATTAGGATAAAAATAAAACCCAGATAAACTGATGAGATGAGGTTTGGAATGAAGAGAAGGAGCTGCAGCTCCACGGTGGAGAGCGGCCGGACGTTGACCTCCTGTTCACTCAGAGCTCATCCTTCACATGCTGACAGAGAGCTTTTAGTGTGTGTGTTAAATCTGTGTGTGTGCGAGTTGAAAGATGGGGTCAAGGGACAGCAGGATAAACACTTCGGACACAAATGTCTTTAGTATTTCTTCATTTAGAGACATGGAGGTAAGATCTGACTCCACAAAGCAGCTGAGTCTGTTCTCACTGCTCTACTGGATCCAAACAGGGCGGGGAAACCGCCGGTTTCTGGGCCGGATTCAAACGAATAAATAAAAGAACTAAACAAGCAGAGGGAAAAAGATCAACAACCAGTTGTGTTTACACGATCAGATTAACACAAATTCATATTTCAGAGTCAGTGGGGTCAAAGGTCAGCACCAGATCTGACAGGGTGCTGCTGATCCTGTGTTCATCATGATGCCTGCCAAAGAAAAAGAAACAAAGGAGACCAAGTAAAACTACAACAGGTCTGTGGCTAGTGAGGAGGTGAACATGTGAAATGACCATGTAACACATGTAAAAACACGTTTTCCACATGTTTCCTGTCTGAATTTGGAACAAATAAATGTAAACTTGACACGAGGAAAGGTTTTACTGCTGTCAGTCGATTAAAATAAACTAACTAATTAAACGCAAATTTGAAAGCATTAATCGCATTTAATCGCTTCTTTTCAGAAAAAAGAAATTACATGCAGTTTACAACGTCCATCCAAGAAATATGCCAAAATGTTTAAAAATATATAATTTTTAAAGCTTTTATAATTGATGAAAAAATGCATTTAAATTGCATTTCAGTTCAAAACAGTTGAAAAACAAAAATTCCTGACTAAAACTGGACAGACTCCTAAATACAGTACTTTATGAATCTATTTGTTTTTTTATGTACAATTTCAGAAGGGTATTGTTTTAAAATAATCATAAAAGATTTCCCACATGTGGAAACACTATGAGCGAATCATTTTTGCAGTGTTCAAACTGACCCACGGTCTGCCTCGTTTTCAATGAGGGGTCCGAGTCACTCAGGTCTCTGTTGTTTAAAGACTAGTGTGGGAATGGGATCGCCTCGGTCCGGTACTGGTTTTACTTTTCAGATAGGGGTAGGGTCTGGGTTCATACTGAGCCAAACTGACACCTCCGTCCGCTCGGACCTCTGTGTCAGACCGGGACTGGAGCCGTAACACCTGCTCCCTGCTGAACTGAACCGAACTGGACCGTACGGCAGAGAAGGAGCAGGAATAAACCTTAAAAGCTAGAGACCGTCCAGTTTCACCGCCAATTACTTTCGGTTTTCACGGTGGAAGGAGCGGAGAGTTGAGTTCCGCTACCGGGGAGACCGGTGAAGAGAGTGACCTGATGAGATCTGAGGAGCGGGTGGATCGGGCTGGAGGGAGGACACGGGCTGCGTTAGGAGCTGTAAGAAATCTGATGCTGACAAGCGCTCCGCCTGGCTTCAAACACAAGTTGCGTTAATTGCGTTATTTTTTTAAAACACGTTATGTCTTCCAAATTAATCATCACAATTAACGCGTTAAATTTGACAGCACTAGTTTTCACATATAGAAACATGTTACTATCACATTTTTTTCACATGTTACTATCACATGTTATTATCACATGTGTTTCACATGTTATTATCACATGTGTTTCACATGTTATATTCACATGTTATTATCACATGTGTTTCACATGTTATATATTCACATGTTACTATCACATGTGTTTCACATGTTATATTCACATGTTATTATCACATGTGTTTCACATGTTATTATCACATGTGTTTCACATGTTACTATCACATGTGTTTCACATGTTATATTCACATGTTATTATCACATGTGTTTCACATGTTATATTCACATTTTATTATCACATGTGTTTCACATGTTACTATCACATGTTATTATCACATGTGTTTCACATGTTACTATCACATGTTATTATCACATGTGTTTCACATGTTATATTCACATTTATTATCACATGTGTTTCACATGTTATATTCACATGTTATTATCACATGTGTTTCACATGTTACTATCACATGTGTTTCACATGTTATATTCACATCTGAAACACATGTTGTGCACATGTTTCCTGTGTGATTTTGGACCATTTCATCTCTTTTTCTTATTAAAGCTTCACTGAACTCAATAAAAAAATAAATCACCTCAATTGACCAAATCTAAATAATGAGGGGGTGTGTGAATAAAAAATGTAATATTACTTTACACTTTTTCACAGATGAAAATAGAATGAGTAGTGTTGTGTGGAGTGAAGGGGTTGAGTATTGTCGAACAGATAAAAGTTAAAAACTCAAAACAAAAAGACGTTTTCCAAACAGAGCCCTGGTTGATTTAATGTGCTCCTCAGAGGACTCTACAAACGATCAGCCCCTAAACGAGAAAGGTTCCACTTCCTGTTCTTTACACCAGTGGAGCAGCACCTCTAAAGGTCCAGTTATTAATCAGAACATCTGTTTCTATGGTTTAAACAAACAGCAACAACAGAATAATAAGCCTTTGATTAAATAACCAAATTAACAAAGTTTATTTTACGAAGATAAAGACAGATTTTCACCATCGTTCCTGTTTGAGCTTTACTTCACTGAGCTGTCTACTGCCACCTTTTATTCACTGAAACATGAAACGAAGAACAAGAAAACTACAAAACTAAAAATAATTGAAAGTTCGACACTTTTACTTGTTATATACTTTATATGACTATTTATTTATAAAATGTCTTAACCCTTATTGCCTCATGAATAAAAAAATATAAATATTAAAACAGAATGTGGAATTTAAAGGCTGAAGGACAAACAGTCAAACTAATAAAGAAGAAAATGTTGAATTTCCTAAAATTGTCAATTAGTTTTTTCATTTAACAATTAATAATCCTCACAAAGAGCCGTAAGAAGGTCTCCTAGAACCAGCAGCACATGCACTGTTTATTATATTAAACACATTCTTTCAATAAGGTGGAAGAAGGAGGTTTGACTTTAGAGGAGAATCTGATTTCATCCAGCATCCAGTGATGACTGATGTCAGAAAACAGTCCAAAAATCAGACTTTAAGAACAGAACAGAAACCAGAACATAACCAAACCTAGAACCGCTCTGAAGCTTTTTAGTTTAGTTCTGGATCCTCTGTTTTTTAATTGACGGATTTTGATTCATATCATCGGATTTATTAAATGTAACAAATGAAGGTATTGGTGAGAAGAGTCGCATTTATTCAACTCAGAGGTTCACTGTTCTTATCGTTGTTTTTACACACACACACACATGCGCACACCCACACACATGCGCACACACAGACACACACATGCATGCATGCACACGCACACATACACACACGTGCGCACGCACACACACCTACACACGTACACACACTCATGCACGCATGCACAGACACAAGTACACACACACGCATGTGCGTACACACACATACGCACATGCGCGCACACACACATACGCACATGCGCGCACACACACATGTACACACACACACACAGGTACATTTATTTGTGGTATTATAAATGTATTCACTGTTCTGCTGCATTCCAAAGTTATTAATGTAGTTTAAATATATTTTTATGTGAGTTTTTAATACTTTCTCCTTCACTTTATTATTACTTTGTTTGTTTACTCATCATCATGTATTGTTTTGTTTTGAATCTTAGAATTTTTGTTTTGAATCTTAGAATTCGCCTGAACTCAGATCAGCTTCATGTGTAAGATAAAGATCTTAACCCTTTAACTTCCTCATGAAAAAGAACAACATCAATATATGTTGTTCTTTTTTTATTCATTTAAAGCTAAAATGTTTAAAACTGGGGTACACAATCACAGATCTAAAAGAGCCACAGTAAAGCCATGAATGTGTTTGTGCTCTGGGGGGGGGGGGGGGGGGGGGTATTAGACTGGGGGGGTTGCATGTATACAGCAGCTGCAGCTCCTCTTTCTGGAGCTGTGCAGGGTGTGCAACACCCATTCATGTTGAAATTTATGAAATAATGACAGCTTGAGGGCCAGAAAAAAGAGCCCTGAGCCAGATCTAGCAGACCGCCTATTGAGTACCTCTGGCTTATAATATGATGCAAACTATTATCAACAAAATGACTATTATTAACATCAGGGTCATGTATGGTAAGATGATCAAAGATCAGCTCAGGTCTCAGTTAGATGGAGAGAATAAAATGTGCTCGACCAAGGGTTAGCGTTTGATCATGATATACAGTATGTGTGTGTGTATATACCGGTATGCATGTGTATACAGTATGTATGTATGTATGTATGTATGTATGTGTGTGTATATATATTTATATGCTAAAATAATATAACAATATGATCGTCCCAATCCTGATACTCCATCTGGTGGCTTTGAGGCCAGATGTGGTTTGATGTGATGTTGAAAAGGCGTTTGGTGTCTATGATTATGTTTGTTTCCTAACAAGACCTGAAATTGAGGAGAAACGTGTCTTTTTAGTGAAACTATAAAAATGAATGTGTGAGTAATAGTGTGTGAATGGAGGGATTGTTAGGGATGAAGGAGCCCAGTCGAGGCTCTGCACTGAGAGCGAGTGTTTTACCTGAGCGGAGGCAGCGTGTTCCCCTCCTGTCTGGTCCTCCACATCCAGCAGGGACCAGACAGAGCTTCCCCTCTGATTCTACTCAGTCCTGAGGAACATGAAAGACCTGCACTGAGAGCAGGACTCGCTGCTAATGACTGAACTGTAGGTGGATAATTATCACATACCTCTGCTGCAGCAGGACCAACTGGGGAAAGACAAACCCAGAGGCAAGAACAATATGTGGCAGAGAGTTTCTGCTTTATTTTAGGAACTGAGCATGTGATTTAGAAGTCCATAAAAATTAAAGAGAGCTGCAAAAGGACCACCCACATGATTTTGTCCCTATACATTTAAAGTTGAAGACAATACATGCTTTAAATTGATTATTGTCATAGAAAGGTAGATTTGTTTCCATTAATAAACAGGAGTTACAGCCTGTTTTCAACTCATGTAACAACCTAAAGGGACGTTTGAGTCCTTCTATCAGTTATTGACCTACAGTAGAACCACACCCACCAGTGAAATCACTCACAGTGGATGGAGTCTCTACAACAGGAATAGTCCTCTGATCCCAGTAATAGTCAGGGAAAGTCAGGAAAACGCTGCTGCAGATTTAGGCAACTATTAAAAACTGCCATGGAGATATTATATAATAATAAATAATTGCAAAAGATTTTAAGATTTTAATTTTAAATCATTGTTAGAGTTTCTGTCCTTGCCATACATCTCAATCTTTTAGAGGGTCTTTAAAAATGTGCCTCCTAAATGCTGTTTTGCCTGATAAAATTTGAACAAACAGTGAAAATTATAGTAAAGTTAAAGTAATATTATAGTAAAGTTATAGTAACATTATAGTAAAGTTATAGTAACATTATAGTAAAGTTATAGTAATATTATAGGTAGGTATAGTACCATTTTAATTAAGTAACTGTAACATTATTGTAAAGTTATAGTAACATTATAGTAAAGTTATAGTAATATTATAGGTAGGTATAGTACCATTTTAATTAAGTAATTGTAACATTATTGTAAAGTTATAGTAACATTATAGTAAAGTTATAGTAATATTATAGGTAGGTATAGTACCATTTTAATTAAGTAATTGTAACATTATTGTAAAGTTATAGTAACATTATAGTAAAGTTATAGTAATATTATAGGTAGGTATAGTACCATTTTAATTAAGTAATTGTAACATTATTGTAAAGTTATAGTAACATTATAGTAAAGTTATAGTAATATTATAGGTAGGTATAGTACCATTTTAATTAAGTAATTGTAACATTATTGTAAAGTTATAGTAACATTATAGTAAAGTTATAGTAATATTATAGGTAGGTATAGTACCATTTTAATTAAGTAATTGTAACATTATTGTAAAGTTATAGTAACATTATAGTAAAGTTATAGTAATATTATAGGTAGGTATAGTACCATTTTAATTAAGTAATTGTAACATTATTGTAAAGTTATAGTAACATTATAGTAAAGTTATAGTAATATTATAGGTAGGTATAGTACCATTTTAATTAAGTAATTGTAACATTATTGTAAAGTTATAGTAACATTATAGTAAAGTTATAGTAATATTATAGGTAGGTATAG